>JAVIAB010000108.1:38307644-38375144 GCA_032433765.1 Megaustenia siamemsis | reverse complement strand
GAGAGTCACACCGGAAGTACGGTTTTTCGTGTTTTTATGGAACAATAACCTTCCCTTTCTCACATCACCATTCCTCACTAATGTACAGTAATTGTAATTTTTATTTCTTAAATATATTATTTATGTATTTTCTTATGTTCATGTTTTAATTTATTGTTTCAGTCATTTAATTGTGTTATTTTTACCTGTATTTATGTGCATTTTCTGTTTACGTTTATCGAAATGGGTAGTGTTCAGTCTGAGAACGGATTCATCCAATTTCGATTATTTCTAATTGAGAAAAAACATTGCTTCGAACTTCGAATAATCGAGAGTTCCAAGAGCCTCCTGGAACGAATTAAGTTCAAAGCACAAGGCACCGCCGTGTGTGCGTGTGCGTGTTTGTGTGCGTGTATAATGTTTTAATTAATAATTAATTATATGCTTTAGGGCCTTACTAAGGATCAGGTTGCCGAGAACCTGCAAAAATATGGGTTCAACGAGTTAACCCCACCAAAGACAACTCCGGAGTGGGTCAAGTTCTTGGAAACTATGTTTACAGGCTTCTCCTTACTTCTGTGGCTGGGCGCTATTCTGTGCTACATCGCTTATGGTATATCCTTCTTGGAAGTTGATGGAGGAGAGAAGGATAATGTAAGTTGAATCTGATGCACGGTAAATAAGTAAATAATGTGAAACAGATATTTCAGAATCATTAGCAAAGCATAGACAACAAAGAGTGCCAGTTGTATTCACATCAAAGCCTATTTTACTGCTTAAGTATAATTTGTATACTGTCTACAACATCAATGTAAACAACTTGAAACATCGATGTGTATTGTTACAGAGTATACAACAAAATACACTGTCATTTTTTTAAAAAACAATTACAAAAACCTTTTATTTCGTTGGCTTAATTTGCGGGTCTATTCCATTCTTATACCCGCTCCACTGCCTGTCCTAGCATTTCTCGAAGCGTATACAGACTGATTGTTCCTTTAAGGTGTTTATTGTAGATACATCTGCTTTTCCCACTAAGTACTCTGGAACGTCCAGTCCCCTTTTCCACCTCTAGACTCCCCAGTCTCTCAAAATACACATCATTGTCCTACATATTCTCCTCCTCTTCTCTTAAGGAATGAATAACAAACTTAGCTATGTCCTCTTTGTCCAGAGTCAAGCGAGACTCAGTGCCTGAGCTGCAGTGAGCTTATCGGCTCTAATAGAGTTATTGAGTTATTTGGTGGTCATCATCGTTGTACTCCGAACATGTCCATAGGTGCTCAGATACCCTCCTCAGCAATCCTCGCAGTGTCCAGCGATTGACGATCCCAGTTCTGTATTGGTTGATAAGTCATATATATACGCCTACTAAGTTTCTCGTTTCTGGCTGTGTCAATCTTAACTCCCTTCTCTTTCATCCGAAGGAGTGACGTGGACTCATGGTTGTCCTGTGCCCTTCCCACATCTCGGAGGGCATTGATGATGTCCGCCCGATCCATTGGTTGACCGTCTTCAACGAAAACGCAGCTAGCCAACCTGTCCGATCTTCAATTTCCCCGTAATCCCGCATATCCTGGGACGTAGACAAAGGTACCTTACGTATTATTGACTTCTGCAATGAATTTTCCCAATACCTGCGTATTGAGCCCGCCCCAACTTTTCTTATCGTGCTCATCGAATCACTCAGTATGTGACTCTAACCAGTTGAATGCCATGGTCACTGCCATCACCTCCATCGTCATGCTACTCGTGGCCATAACGTATGCACCACTGTCTTTTTTTGACTATTCTGCCTGCCGAGCGTGCTGTAAATTCCTATGCACTCACTCCTTTTGTGTCGTATTACAGATCCGTATGTATATATGACTGCATCTTTCTCATCGGTGTTATCTCAGTTGAGACCGTTGACCTCCGCATTGACCACGACTGAGTTATGTTCCCTACATTTCCTGTCGAATGTGACAACACACAAGAGTGACCCATTGAATGATACAGGCACCGGTCTCCGGCAGGCTCCTCACCAACGTTGATATTGGTAAGTCCACAGACATATTTGAAGACATCTTCTGCTCAGCCCACCCATGATTTGTCTCTTTTTAGCCTGACACCTTTTCCCGTCTTGAGCTCGTGATGCAATAGATGCTCTTTATCTGGATATTGTTTGGTATCAGTACACTGGTGTGCCATGTATTGTGCACCCAGGTTAATTCGCTTACTTTAGAGCCACACAAAAGCTGCATTCACTCCTGCTGCAGACAGTATCAATCTTCTGCAGCATACACTGCTAGTCTGTCTCCAAGACTGCTTGAGCCACGTTCTGTGTAACTAGCCATGTTATCGCGGCCATTGCTGCCTTTGATCTCCATTCTCATTCTGGATACCGTGGTGCTACAATTGCCAGATTCCCTAGCCAGTTCTCTGCCATGTTGGTATGTCACAAAACCCCAACCGCTGCGCTGTCTGCGGAATACAGAACTGTCCGTGTAGACGATATGGTCCTGAAGTGACGACACTTTTTCGATGGATTCCTTTATTACGACTCAAGAGATCCGTAGGCCTAGTTGCGACACTCTCTGCCGAGCTGAATGGTTACTTTGGTTAGTCGGTTTCTTTCCTCTGTTACTTCTACCCAAGACTTGCCAGCCCTAATGTCAGATCACTTACTCTCCTAAAAGACACTTCCACCTCAGCCATCCAGAGTTTTCCACAGCTGAGGCGCCTGGCCTTGGTTGCACCCAATTCTGAATGCAAGAAATGATTTGTTCCTTACCACGTTCAAATAAGTCCTGACCTGAACAGATCTATGTCGCACTCGAATGCTTGGTAAATAAAATAAGTACATAATTGAGCGGATAGGTGTATCTCTGGTACATCCGTGAATTGCCTGTAGGCTCTCATTCTGAACCCTTTCCAAACTTGCGATATGAGTTGACGAGAGCATGAGTATACCTAAAGCATAACCCAGCACTGATATAAACAACAAGTTTATATAGTCAAATAAAATCAACAGCCAAAAAATATGTGTGTGTGTGTGTGCGAGGAGGAGATTTGCCTTTTTTTAAAAACATTTGTAGGGTGCTGGAGGCAACAATGATAACAGGCAGGTACCAGATAGAGCAAGTACAGTTGTCTGGACGGAACTCACGATACAGTAAAGCAACGCTAGTATGGTAGCAACAGTGGAGGAACAGTGTCACCAGATTGTGATGGCTTTCAACGCAAGTCAGCGCGTCATGCTGCAGGCCTCTGTACGGTGCTTAAAGCCACAAGTAGAAAATAACACGGCAAACAAAGGCGAAGGTAGGATTTTGAAAAAATAAACCAAAATGCTAATCAAATGTGTGAACACACATGGATACATTGGAGCACAGACTTCATGCAAATTAGAACAAATGAAACACAATCGCATTGTTATCTATTATGAAATGCAAGCAAGCGAAATGGTTATCGTGTTTCTGAAATATTGAAGAACCAATCAATCATAACTATTTCTATAGCTTCTGCCATGACTAACAAATGTATACAGTCTTATTACATTGGGACTATATTGTTTGACTGCAGTTGTGGCTAGGGATTGTGCTCACAGCTGTCGTTATCATCACTAGTATCTTCACTTATTACCAAGAGTCCAAGAGCTCGAGGATCATGGAATCATTCAAGAACCTAGTTCCACAGGTAACGTTTGTCATGTTATCTACCAGCTGGTAAGTGTTTGCTAGTTTTGTAGCTGATACCAGTTTGTTGTTGTTGTTATCTAGCAGATAATAGTTTATTGTTGTTGTTGTTGTTTTCTAGCAGATCTATCTCTCTTTCGTTTACCTGAAGTATTGTCTATATCTGCAATGTCGTTTCCTGTATAAATTGTACTGTCTTTAGTAATTCTTACAGTGGCCCATATAGTTTTGTCTGTAGTGTTGTATCTATGGGCCAATGGATTTTCCTGCCTTATATATTCAGAGAAGTCTTGAAGTATGTGTTCAGCAGACGGGGGCGCCTGTCCACATATACAAGTAGTTGCGGTGCCGATCTTGAATTTTGTATACATGTCATGACATGGAGTCGATTGTATCCTGTTCTGAGGCGTATAATGATAACTTGTTCACATATATTCATATTATGAAAGTCGTCCTGATTTGGGACTTGATTTCTGATTGATTTGATTATCTGTTTCTTACGATGGTATGTAACCGGTGTATCTAGTTGTGTGCCTGTTGAACCTCCCTTAGCCAGCTAATCCGCTTTCTCGTTTCCTGGTATTCCACAGTGAGATAGGATACACTGAAGGGCAACCCTGTGATGTTTGCAAAGTTCAGTCAATAAGGTCTGCACCTTATGATGCACCCGTGATGATATTGTCATCATATCTCTCACCAAATAAACTACAGGCTGTGGGTTAAGATAACTGTTCAGTAGTTTTTCTATTGCCAACTATATTGCTTGGATTTCTGCATCGTAGTTGAGCAGCACTGGACGCGGCTGGACTCTGGGTGGGTATCTTTTTTTCGCACGCCCCGCCCGAATAAGCCCCCCCCCCCCAGAGGTGCCGCTGCTGTTGCCTCTGGGAGGTCCAACGCACGCGGCTGACTGGCCCACGGCGAGATCTTTTTTCGCCTGGGAGGTCCAACGCACGCGGCTGACTGGCCCACGGCGAGATCTTTTTTCGCCTGGGAGGTCCAACGCACGCGGCTGACTGGCCCACGGGCGCGAAAGGGATACCCACCCACAGTCCAGCCGCGCCTTTTTTCGCACGCCCGGCCGAATAAGCCCCCCCAGAGGTACCACGCCCGCCCGAATAAGCCCCCCCAGAGGTACCCGCTGCTGTTGCCTCTGGGAGGTCCAACGCGCGCGGCTGACTGGCCCACGGGCGCGTATCTTTTGTCACGCCCGACCCGAATAAGCCCCCCCAGAGGTACCCGCTGCTGTTGCCTCTGGGAGGTCCAACGCACGCGGCTGACTGGCCCACGGGCGACTGTGGGTGGGTATCTTTTTTCGCACGCCCCGGCCGAATAAGCCCCCCCAGAGGTACCCGCTGCTGTTGCCTCTGGGAGGTCCAACGCACGCGGCTGACTGGCCCACGGGCGCGTATCTTTTGTCTCACGCCCGGCCGAATAAGCCCCCCCAGAGCTACCCCGCTGGCGCCCTCTCATGGGTACCACTTTGCTAGCCCCCGCCACCCCTATTAGAGACATGTGTACACCATTGGATATACCCATCGAAACCATGCCTAGAGGACACAACACATGCCAGTGGCTGACTCTCAGCACTAAAGAGCTATGCGGTAAAAGCTGCATGGGCGAATACTGTAAGGTACACCTCGCTAGATTGCGGAAAGGCGGTAGTACAAAGCCATGTAGGGTGTGCGGAGTGGGCGTCGCAAACAAGCATAGTCTCTGTGGAGGATGTGGGTATCGGCGCATAATCGTTAGACAAAGTATGGCACGAGCGAGAGCCTTTCAGAAGGAGTTTAAACGTCTAGCAAGGATTGAAATTGGCACCTTAAGTTTGGGTTACCCAAACTCGAGGGGGGGCTGGGGGTTTTAATTTGCTTCAGGGATGGTGAGCTCAGGGGGGAAGTATCATTTTCATACCGGATATACTACTCAGGAAAAAAAACAGTTAGAGAGTGTAGCTCTATAGATATATAGATAGATATATAGATATATGATATGGCGCCAGGCAAAAATCATTGTGCGTGGCTAGTGTGGGGGTCTATTGAGAGCTGTGGGAGGACGTGCAGGGGTTCGTACTGCTGGATTCATAAAGATAGTCCTCCGGACGGGTAAAAGCCTCGCGCAGCGAAGGTGGCGGTACAACACCATGTATTGGCTGCGGCGTGGGCGTCTCGAACAAGTTTAGTCGCTGTGTAAGATGTGGGTACCATAACGCACACACCAGAGAAAGCAAGGCACGTGCAAGAGCCTTTCACAAGGAGTTTACACGCCTAGCGCGGATCGAAATTTCCTATTAGAGAAATGAGGGCTAGTGTATATAGAGTTGCAACATGCCTGAACTCAAATCTTTGGAACAGCTGTCGCTCGAGAAGGTGATTTCTTGCTGCTGCACACGGAACCCAAAGCTCGAAGACGTGAGGCTACTACCCAAGGTCTTTCATGAAGTGGTTTGGAAGGGCGCGCACCGGCGACGCTATGTCAGGGTCCTAAACGATCTTGAACAGATTGCCACGATCCTAGACGTTATCGGGTTGGCCCCTGCGGATGGTCAGCGTGCATCACACGCCAATATTTTAGAGTGGTCGACCCTTGCGGATGGTCAGCGTCTATCACACGCCGAAATTTTAGAGTGGGGTAGGAGTATGGGCTTAATTAAGGGTTATGAAACATGGAGAGAGGAACACAGGCTAAATTTATACGATGTCCTATGGGATCTCAAGTCAATCAGCAGGATCACCAGCGAATTGGGGTATGGGCAACTAACACCAGTTGAAATTTTAGAGTGGGGTAGGAAATGTGGTTTTTCGCGAGAGATGATACGAGGCAACTGTCCTCCGGACGGGTAAAAGCCTCGCGCAGCGATACATCGGCATCTAATTTCAGGAACTCCCGATGTCCTGCGGACGGCAGGCGCGACAATTAGCCTCGCGCAGCGAAAGCAAATGATCAACACATGACAGTCATACGCTCCATCACATGATCCATGTAAAAATAGAAAATTATGTAACGTGACAGGGGTTTAAAAGGAAAAGCGTGAGCGAAAAATCGTTTGTGACAACCGTGACGAGAGTGTCACGGTTGTTCTGTTTGTCGCATTTTTTTCGAGCTGAAAATTGTTATCACAGTTGACAAAAGATGAGCAGCCGAGGACATGCATGTGACTGTTAAGTGGCTCACTTAACGGGGGAATTCAGTTAATCTGTGGAAAAGCCGCCCGAAACATAGCACTTTTGACTTCCTTGATAATATTTTTGGAGGAGGCGCACGCTTATTTTTTTTCCTGAATCGTTATTTTGTCTATCCCGTGCTCTATGTGATAGCCGCATGCCTCTGCGTCTTTAAGAATTAGATTCATGAGCTCTGCTTCTCCCCTCCCCTGCGGTAGCCCAAACTCGATTGAATCACGACTATAGGGTTGGATATGTAATTCGAGAGACCCCGTTTTTGTGCGGCGCACGAGCTCATTCATAGCTAGAACTATAAGGTTGGCGGTATACTCAAACCTGAAATCATTGTCGTATTTTTGAAGCTGCTCTCTGATACTCAGCGGCATGCCGTAACATAGATAACCACGACGCAAGTATGTTCGCCAGCTGAGCCACCTGCAGGTGAGCCTCCATATCCCTGGTACTGCCATTAGCTCGCTAAGATAGAATAGCCACCCGGACGTATGTTTTGTGTCCGGCAATTCAGTTGCTATGTTACATGATGGATCCATATTGGTGTATGTGGTTCCGATACGCCGATGCGTTACATACAGTAATCTAGTTCATATCTGTGCAAATGTTAGCTCATAATTTTCTAACCATCGGAAATGTTAGCTCACACGTTATCTCGTGTCAAGTGCAGCTGTTATTTTTTGTGGTAGTAAAAAGAGAACCGTGTGTGTAAGAGAAATATAATTAATAACTGTAGGGAGGAGGCGCTGTAGGAATCACACGCTCGTCAGAGGCGTAGCCACAGGAAATATCTCTCCAGCTGAAGAAACATTTTATGAAGACTTGAAATTGGCCATGTGCTTGGCAATTGCGGCGTTGATTTCTTCTCGCCCTTTCTGAATTAAGGCCTCCTCGTCCAATTTTTTTCCGCCAGGGGCGCGCACTTCTTTTTTCATCTGCAGGTACTTATCAAATTCTGTAAGAACCATTTTAAATTCCACATCGGAGATACTCCCGTCTTCTAGGGCTGTGGATACGATGCCGGTGATGGTGTTTAGTTTGCTTTCAGCCAGAACACGAATCTCATCGTGCTTCTTAGCCTTCAGATTCAGCTGGCGAGCTACCAGCTTACTGACTGCCCCGAAGGTGCCACAAGCTAGGGCCCCAATCTCTAGTCCTAGAGCTACAGGAGCCATGATAACGGTTGAAAGAAGCGCAATACCGCCAACGCCCATCCCAGCTGTGACTGTAAACAGTGCCGTATCAATACCGTCTAGACTATTAGCACCGCGCCGATATTTCTTGTATAGGGACGTCCGTTTATCTCTCTCGTCCTCCAAACATTTTCGCAGGCGGACAACCTCTTGAATGCGGTAGGACTGGTCGACAGGCCGATCAACTGACGCGTCTAGTGTGGGATACATAGTCAGGCAGAACAGGTATATAAAGCTTTATGCAGAACTTTTTATCTGTTTAATTAGGTGCTCAATAACGCGATCACTTACCGGGGACAGGCTAAAAAGTAGCCGTTTAAAGTAAAACGACAATCCACTGAATATAAATTCAAGGGATATTTTTTCAAACACCGCGTTTGCTTCCAAATCGCTAACATTCGTTGAGAGGTCTGCCTTCCCCTCCCCAATTTTTATAACCAAACCCGTCATTTCGGGGCGTTTCCACTTGATTGACACCCCAGGCAAAATCTCGATCGGGGCGCTGGGGAGCATACTGCCCGTCTCAATTTCTAGATATATCACGGACCCCTTTGGGGGTTTTCTTAAGATTTCTAGGTCTCTTGGAACCGTTGTTTGAGCCTGTAACTTCGCAACGTTAACTCCCTTCGGACCCAGGTAGTAAGAATTAACGTGCCCATTGAGGGTCATCGGCTCTGCGCCGGACGGGCGATAGCCGACAAACATGCTGCCAGCGTTCATTAGCCATACCACTTTTGTAATACCACCCTCGGCCGGACTTTGCAAATCTATATAGCGCATGGCTAGGTCCAGCCTGAGCTCCCAATTGGGTTCAAAACCACTTGTATGACTTTCTATGGCGGCCCGCCGATAAAGGCCTCCTTTGGCTAACTCCATCCCATAAATCACCCCCGCGCCCCCCGGATCATCGAATCCTCGAACATCTCCGAGGTTGGCGAAGCAATTCCTCGTGGCCCAGACCTTAGGTCTGTGCTCATTGCTTGAACCTTGCAAGAACTTGTCTACTGGCATAGTAGTAATACTGGCATATTCAATATTAAAAACTAATATATTTGTTGAATTGCCCCGAACTACTGCAGTTTTTCAAGGAGGAGTGTTGCCTTTATATTAATGTTATCACTGGTGGATGTGTGCACTGCTGAAATCATTAGTTGTAGAGACGAGGGCTGTGCTATCCAGAACAATCCCGAGGTGTTAAAATAGGTATAGTCTGTTATTGTATGTTGTAACACTAACGCAAGGGGAGGGCTTAAATGCAGCGAGATGTCAATCGACTTGCGGCTCCCAGTGCGCAGTCCTGCCAACTGAATCTTATAGACCCCAGGTGCTGTTATGGCAAGGGTTGCCATTTTGCCACTATCATCGGTACGCGGATCCTGTGTAAGCTGAGGGTCCCCAATCGGGGTGATCGATAAGGTCCTAAACTTCCATTGCAAGGAAATCGCATATATATCGAAACGTTGACCCAAGGCATCTTTTATAGTGTTCTCAACATATGCCATAGTGGCCGCGTCTTGGGGTGCTTCGGGGTCGGCGAGCTCGGATATTTTGTGATGACCCCACTTAATGTCGTGGGTTGGTGCTTTTGATCCGTCGAGCTGTAGAACTCTAGCGTCTAATAAATCCGTTGTGGATATAACGAGGGCGTCAACGTATTTTTTGGTTGCTGCGTTTTGATCGGCATCTCGAGTATCCACATACTCTTTAGTAGCCGCATCGCTAGAATCTAAAGGGTTACCTACGTCTTTCAACGGAAAGCCCCCAATGATAGCTCACCTAGCATTGTATCGCCCGCCCTGTGTACGAGGGCGTCAACGTATTTTTCGGTTGCTGCGTTTTGATCAGCATCTCGAGTATCCACATACTCTTTAGTAGCCGCATCGCTAGCCTCTAAAGGGTTCCCTACGGCTTTCAGCTGGAAGCCCCCCAATGATAGGTCACCAAGCATAGTATCGCCAGCCCTATGTACGAGGCCGACTGGGCTGCCCCACGAGGCCGCCGCCGCTCCACAGCCGGTGCTATGTCCCATATAAAACTTATCCACAGGCATCACACTCTCTGTTTAGCTATGTGTAAGATCACATTTTTAAAAGCATTTCCAGCTGCGAGTTCACACAACACTCGAAGACATAGGTGGCCGCAGATAACCTCTTCGGGTCTCTGCAGTTGGAACGTCTGTGTCTGTATAGGAAGACCCTCGCTGCGCGAAGCTTTTACCCGTCCGGAGGCGCTGCGCGAAGCTTTTACCCGTCCGGAGGCGCTGCGCGAAGCTTTTACCCGTCCGGAGGCGCTGCGCGAAGCTTTTACCCGTCCGGAGGAGCTGCGCGAAGCTTTTACCCGTCCGGAGGCGCTGCGCGAAGCTTTTACCCGTCCGGAGGACAGATATTCCACGAGTTCCTTGGGGGGATCCAACCCAAAACTATCGAAATAACAAATCGTACGGCCATCTTTGTAATACGCCACCCAGTGGGTGCCCCCACCACTGCTGGAGTCGAGATTAACTATGCCGCATTCTTTCTGAGAAATCTTGTTAGGCAGGGTGTTTCGCGAAAACACGCCACGAAAGTGGGGGATGGTACGGCCGGCCTTTTCAATATCAAAATTGCTCAGGGGTTCTACTTTTTTTGGGGCGCCAAGTAGAGCCCTGACCCCTTACATTTAGGGCACATGCCGCGCCCCGTGCTAGGTGCCAAAAACAACCCCGCACCAGCTAGCTGTTTCTCAACCTCACGATTGTGGCGTTCGGCCTCAGCCTGGGCTCGAGCACTCGCTTTTTTATCGTCGACTGCTTTCGCGATAGCCGCACTACCCCGCTGCAGCGAGCCCGCCTAATATTAAGGGCAAAAACGGGAGAAACCCACCCGTTTTTTGAGCCGCTAGCTGTGTTTTGGAAATAACGAGCTCGGCCCCAGCACTGGCGGCGCGTTTCTTCTCAAGGTGAGCTATTTGGCGCTTAGTGAGCCCCAGGGTATCGTCGCCATGAAGCTGCTCAACCGTCAGCCGAATAGTAACGCCTACCCCATCATGGGCGGCTTTTGCCAATGATTCTTTCTGCCCCTGCGTAAGTGTTAACCCAAAAGGAGTATACTTCATTTTCCTATACTGTATATTGATGGAGATTTTTGTTTAATACAATTTGCTAAATTTCGTGCCGTCAGACTCTAGCGTCAGCAGCCGGTCGCTAATGAGCACTGCGTAGGCCATGGTTCCTGCTGGCACGTTGTTTCCAAAAGTCGCCCTGACCTGTACGGTTTGGACAGCCGTTTTCAACCGCTCCGACTGTCTGCGGACATCGATGACGTGGATTGGGTATAATTCTACAAATTCGAGCGGAGTCACCTGGTTTGAGGACACGCTTCCCTCAATACCATAGTATTCTGCCTTAAAGTCACATAACCTCTTGTAAGCCCTGGAAATCTTTCGCTGTACAAAGTCCATTTTTTCCTCGGAGTCAGGATACTGATCGGTATTTAACCTCACATGAATGTCAGTTAAATTTACATGGTCAAAGCAAGCCGGATTGCTGGTCTGGCTATCGCGGTTGGTTTGGAAAGCCACCAAAAGCCATCGTGGTTTTTCAGTGCCCGACGTAATGGAGAGAGTCCAGGTAAACGAACTGGCTTCCGGCACGGCAAAGCTTTCGCATTGAAGAGCTCGAAAAGATATCGGCACTTTAACTTTCTTGGCTATCTGCTCTACTAATTCTGTCTTGGCAGCCAAAGAAGGCATGACGTGCGGTATTACCCAGGCAAGCTTAGTTAGCGTGACTTTCCCTCTAGGCGCCGCAGCATCGCGAAATATGCCTTTGGTATCTGATTCACGAGATAATATCAACGAATGTTTACAACCATAAACCACCTTGCGGTAGTCTTCGCAAAAACCGAACAGGTGGCTTAACGGGACGCAGAACGAAAACGTCCCGCTTGGATTCGGCTTGACCACTACTAGCTGCCGTCGGGCCTCCCACCCAGTATTAGCTGATTCAGCCGCCGCTGAGGTATCTTTTTGCCAGCACATGTTAAGACCCTCGGCCTTTGAAAAATCATCTCCATATGTCAATAGGCCCTTAATTGTTGTGGCTTGGCCAGGGTTGAGAACATTCTCAATATCTTGATCATTGAGCCGGTACCTTAGCCGCGAGAACATGTACATAACAGCGTTATTCACGAGTGACACAAGCGTTGTAGGTGTGTAGTCGACTTCTGTGCCGGATGCTAGCCTCCCTTCAACATTGAGAAAACTTTTAGACGGGTGTGTGTAAACGTCTTGGAAGTTTACTTCGATTGCTATATCCTGATTGTTGTTTATTGTGGCGGGGTTTTGTGGGTGATACTCCTTGTAGACGTACGACTCGATGCTCTCGTCAACAAGCGTCTGCTCTACAAGAGTCAACATTTCATCGGTAATTTCTTGTGTAGCCGCCATAGAAAATTTACTTCAGATATAGAAACAATTCTATTTTCTAATAAAGAATTTTCCTAAAACCCGAGCCTGCTATCCGACTGTTGATATTTTGACGTGCCGCTTCAGTCGTGGGGGCCGCAAGCCCATGCAGAATCTCTAAGGTTTTTTCAGAGATAACTCTCTCCGGCCCTGTAGCGGCTCGCGTGGACGAGCGTGCTTTGCTGCGGACTATGTCAGCGATTTGCTTAATTGAGGCTGCGGTTGTAGCGCCGGCCTTAGCAACTTTACCGGCCACGTCCGCTACATTTGCTATAGCGCCTTTGTTTGCCACAACGAATTTACCGACACCCCAATGGCCCGCACCACGGGATGTATCCAGTCCGACAGGCCTTTTCCGATTACATAGCGCTGTCTTTTCATCCGCCGGTTTCCCTCTGCCACGTTCCGCGAAATTATCAACATGGTAGCTTAGAAGATTTTCTATAATGTCAGTCAAAATGTTTAATGTAAGAATTTTACTTCAAATCTGCCGAAGATGTAATCTAGCTGTAATTCGTTCCCCTCGGAGATTCAATTGAGAGCCATTCTGATCCGTTAGCCACAAGCGTATTCTTTGAATACTGCCACGCTGGCTTACCGGCAAATAAACCAAATTGTGTGGAGTCTCAATGATCTTAAATCCAGGTTGTACGCCTGGGTAGAAGCTGTACAGAACGGGGTGGTTGGTGCCATTTAGGTAGGAACCACTGACTAGATCGCAGTTTACAAGTATGCTACTAAGTGTTGAAATGTCTACTGGTTTGTCCCCTGTGTGGAATCCAGTAGTGGATAGCACCCTCGGCTCGAATCCGAGAGTCGACGCAATGGTAGATTTGCTCATGTCAACTCTGTAGCTAGGGTTCGTAATCTCGATGTTGGCACGTAATGTCGCCCTGTTTGCTCCTACAACTATGTAATGTGCCTGCGTCTCAGAATTCCAATCACCGCTGCCCTTCAGCTGGCATTGAATCTCATCGTTGATTTGAGCGAGTTCGTAGCTTCCTTCTGGTAATGAAATTGTCTTCCAGGTAACCCCTGCGTCTGGGCTGTAGACGAAAGTATTATTACTTTCTGTAATGTTGGGGACAGCGTTATATGTCTCCAGGTTTACTAAGGATAATTCGTACTTATTGTCAGGGTCGAGGTAGAGGGGCGGAGAAAGTGTGGTTGTCCAGTCGGTGCTGTTTGACGAAAATACGAAAGAGTTACCCTCTTTAGGGCGAAGAAGCTTTTTAATTCCCTTTAGCTGAAACTCCATTTGGGGTATGCACTTATAGGAGGCTTCTGTTCAATTCGAGAATCAAAGCCTTAGGAGCCGCGCCACTGCGAAGGAGCTCGTCTAAAATAGCCGAAATTTCATTATCAAGGCCCGTATTACCTGCACGCTTCGAGGCAGCTAATAGCTGTAGCCTTTCAACTAGCGCTTCTGGATCCTTATAATATTGCAAAGCCCCACCTTCGCTGCGCGAGGCTTTTACCCGTCCGGAGGACCTTATCAGCTGGTGTTTTTTGCTCTTTCGCCCATGGAGAGGCAAGCCCGCAAGTTCAGCCAGCCGCTGGAAAGTTTTGACAGCCTCGGGGGTATATTGCATCGTTTTTAAAAAGCGTTTTGTGAGGAGAGTGTAAAGCGAATCATCTGCCGGGGCTTCGAACACAAGATTGTCACCATTGTCGAACGCCCGCAGTTTCCCCGCCTGCAAAGCTTGCGGGTCGATTGTGAGGGATCCAAACCGGTTTCCCTTTAGTTTCAACCCACTACCTGTAGCGGTAGCTGTAGCGTCCTCCGGACGGGTAAAAGCCTCGCGCAGCGAAGTAGCCCCACTAGATCGGACGAGCCTGTAACCCTGTGTTAGTAGGCGAAGACGTTCACTATATTGTTTTAGAGCGTCCTTTTCCATCGTTAATTGCTGCTTTCTTTCTTCTGTGGTGGCTTTACGCTTTTTTTCCGCTCCCAGTACATATCGGTTGATGCGATTGACCTCATTGAGGGTGTTGGTGATTACTTGTGTGTCGCTGAGGTTGAGTTCGCTGGGGGGCTTAAATCCGTGGCGCCTTATCACTTCAATATCCAACCCTTGGTCGGAACTAATATATAGCGTGGGGGCATCTTCTACCGGCAGAGGCATGTCTTGACGTGCCGTCGGTGCCGCTCCGTGGAGTGCGTAGGCTTGTCTTGACGTGCCGTCGGTGTCCTCCGGACGGGTAAAAGCCTCGCGCAGCGAAGGTGCTGGCAAGCGCTCTATTGCGGCTGTGACTTTTCCTATCTCCGCTGCTTGGTGTGAGGTGATTGGTTTGAAAAGTTTGGCTGCCTCTTCCTGCAGAGACGACTCCCCTAGTGTTTCTGTTTGAAGGCGTTGCCGAGCCTGGTCCCTGAGTGCTAGGTAGTTCCGGACGAGGGCTGTACGATCGCGCATGTCGGTTACTTTACGCCACATCCTTACTTCAAATAGATGTCATCCCTACTTTAAATAGATTTCATCCCTACTTTAAATAGATGACTTCGGTATGTAGAATCGATCAAATCCACATCGATACCGACCATCATAGGCCCGGCTGGTCAGATCGATACAACAGAACCCGTACGGCTCGCGCGTGCACGCACTAAAGAAGTTTCGAAATTCTTCGAAAGGCATGTCACCACACACATAGGTGTCATGTATGGCGCGCAAGTTTTTCGTGTCTTGATTAAATATGATAAGCATGTTACAATTATCTCGAATCGTTTGTTTGGGAATCCTGAAATAATTCTGCGTTAGATAGAATGAATCCGCACCACCGTGACGGCCTTGGCTGAAGTATTTCTCGATGGGGGTTTGTTTTTCCAACATAACGTCATCAAATACCATAATGCTACGTTCGTTTTTGTTCAGACTCTCTACTGGGATGATATCATCTGATATGCTGTGAAACGAGGCTACCTCTTTCCCAGTGACCGATTTAATGGCATCCGCCCAGTCCTGCAGCCACTGGTATTTCTCTTGTCTAAGGGATTTTGAGTATATATGCAGTCTATTGTATTTAAGGAAATCCTTTCTTAGGAGGAGATTGAGCATCAGGTTTGTTTTACCACATCCGGACGGGCCGCAAATTACACAACGGATGCTACTAGGAAGCAGCCAATGGTGTTTGTGCTCGTGTGGATTCGATTCATCAAGATCTAAATTTAAGATTTCCATACTTCTATATTTAGGAAGAGATGTACTGCCTTCGCTGTAAACAACACACTCCCACTTCAAATGAGGAGACTATAACTCTAAAGAACAACCGACCAGCCAAGAGAGGTGTTTGCACGGTGTGCGGTGCTAGAAAGAGCCAAATTCTTTCTGCGTCCTCCTCGCGCAGCGAAGGTGCTGGTCTTCTTAACAGTGCCATGAATGCCCTACCTCTGCCCGAGATGCATATGCGTCTCCCCAAAGGGGTCCCATCTGAAGATGTCCCGGGTGGAACTTTTCAAAACACTGGAAAATACTCATATTGCGGGCCGTTTACCAAGATTGCCAAATGCCTCTCTCAGGGCTATAGGGGTGTGAATAGTCTTGATCGTGCCTGTCTAAACCACGACGTTGCCTACGCAGCCCATAAAGATACCCCCGGACGGAATCATGCGGATGATGTACTGGCAGCTACCGCATCGCAGATTGCACTATCAGATGCTCCAGACTGGGAAAAGCGTGATGCTAAGACGGTTTCTGCGATTATGGCTGCGAAATCACGCTTCGGGATGGGCCTTAAAAAAAAGTCGCGAAGGAGGTAGTAGAAAATATTCCTAAACTGAAGAAGTTTTCTATGGCAGAGAAGTCCGACGGCACGTCAGCAATCATGGAGAAATTCTACTACAGTCCTCAAGGCTATTGGCGTGGGCTGGCGGCCATCCCGAAGCTTGCTGCGGCAGCCCGAGTTAGCAAAAAGGATGCTCGGGACTGGCTCTCGAAACAAGACATATGGCAGCTCTATTTGCCTGCTCCTCGACGAATACCACGGCCACATTTTAACGTGACTGCGCCAAACGAAGTTCATCAAGGGGATTTATTATATCTGCCGCATGATCGTGTGAAACGACGCACGTACAAATACGCCTTGACCCTCGTCGATATAGCCTCCCGGTACAAAGAGGCAGAGCCCTTGGCTACAAAAGATTCACAAGAGGTTGCAGACGCCCTTGAGAGGATTTATAAACGGAGCCCTATGGATTTTCCAAAGCTTCTTCAAGTCGACCCTGGTAGAGAGTTCATGGGCTCCGTTTCAAGCCTTATAGCTAAGCATGGGACTAAAATACGACGTGGGCGTGTGGATCTTCACCGAGACCAAGGCGTTGTGGAGCGTTTTAACCGGACTCTGGCCGAGCGGCTTTTTGGTCACCAATATGCTCAGGAGCTATTGCTTGCTGCCCGTGGGTCTTCTGAGCGGTCTGCAGAATGGGTGGCTCGACTCCCTGCGGTTGTTGCGGCTTTAAACAATGAGCCGACTCGGCTGACGGGTAAAAAGCCCGTGGATGCCATTAAACTTCAGAGAGTGACTGCGCAACCCTCATCTGTCGTTCCAGGACGCCCTGTAGGGCTCGAGGAGCCGCTGATCCCGTCTGATGCAATGGTTCGGTATTTGTACCAGCCTGGCGAGCTCGAGGGTGGTCGAAAACGTGCTACTGACCCCGTGTGGTCTGTGACCCTGCATTCGATCCGAAATGTATTGCGGCAGAATGGCCAGCCTGCTGTGTACTATTTGGAAGATGGTCCACAGCGTGGGTTTGTGCGTGAAGAGTTGATGCTTGTTCCTGAGGGGACAGAGCTTCCTCCAGGTAAGATTCTTGCAATCAATTGAACCCAAGGAGACTCATGTAATCTAACGGCGTCATCAGAAACAATGTTCCTAATAGATGCCCAAGAAATGCATCGTCGACACCCAGGCACATTTTGGGCCCCACCCGATGAAGAGCTTCAGCGATTGAAATCAGGGGACATCGTAAAAGTTTGTAATGGGGAGGAGCGATTTTGGGTAGTGATTCAAACTGTAGAGTACCCACAGGACTGGAATGCTTCTGATATTAGATTAACTGGTGTGCTTGATAATAACTTAGTAAGTTCTAGTGCTCGTCTCGGGGACGTTATAGAATTTCAGGGGAAGCATATATACGATATATACCCTTCGCTGCGCGAGGCTTTTACCCGTCCGGAGGACGACTGAATCCCTTCGCTGCGCGAGGCTTTTACCCGTCCGGAGGACGGCTAGGCGGCGATAAGTGCTGCGCCCCCTCTTTTTCGGTTGCAGTCCAGACAGGTCAGCCGTATGTTTCCTACGCAGTGGCCCTTGCTGTTGTCTAGCCGATCGACGCTAAACTGCTGCATATCAGCCGGCCGATACGACCACAACATTAGACAGTTACATGCAGCGCAATGGTTTTTTTGGGCCTCGTGAAGTTGCAATATGTAGTCAACTTTTAGGTCAAACCCAGGAAGTCCTTTTGCCTGGTCTAGACGCTTATAACTAACAAGCTTCCTCGATATTGTTGCGCGCACAGGCATGTACTGTGCTGTCAAATCGATTACATCTGCGGCTGCCTCGGCCGGCGGACACCCCACCCGTTTGAGCTGGTGACTATACTCCACCCGAGAGACAGCCAGATACACGAGGTTGGACCACGTAAGCCAGTCGTCAATGATCCAGACCTTCTGTGGGTCAGAGATGGTAAGACCCTGGCTAGAATGGATCGTCAAGGCATAGCCCAGGCGCCAATCATCAGTCGTGATAGCACTCTCAGCTGCAGCTATCGATACCTCTACAACATCGTTGAGTACGAGCACTTCCTTGTTTTCTGTTCCAGGTATGAGGACCTCAATATTTTGCTTCCTGCTGTCCTTGGGGTGATACAGCAGAGGCACAGGGACATCTTGGAACTGCTCCTTATGCCGCTGGAATAAGAGCGTCTGTGCCCGATCGCGGACCTTGGTGCGTGAGACCAGTATAAGATCTCTTGGCGTCCAGTCTTTAACAAACCTATTCCACTCGAGGCAGCCTGGGAGGGCCTTACGCATTTCTTTGCACTGGACCTTGTCAGACTGAAGCCGGATACGCCTTTTCAGAGCTTTTAGCTCCTCGTCTTTCGCTCTGTGGTCGACGGAAATCTCTTCGTAGTAGCCGCAGGTTTCCTGTAGCCAGTCATGGGGCATGCCACCAGCGATCGGTGGCGGCTGGCCTTGATCACCGCAACATATGACCTGGACCCCACGTTGATCGAGCCACCCCAGGAACAACTCCAGGATAGGCTTTGACACAGTGCAGACTTCGTCCCATATGATGACACGGGGAATGTATTTGTCGCCCATGCGCTCAGGCGTCCAGTCAACATCTGCAATCTGCGGACCTTTCTGGTTGCTACCAGGTACATGGAGAGATTCCCCTACCTTCCGGGAGACAAACTCTATAACCCTCCCTCACTGTCAATCAGCTTCATTCGCCAAATGATAATAGATTCCCGGAGTTATACTGTTTAACCTTCCCCTCACCATCTATCGTTAACAGCAACTCATCACTTGCGGTCCAATCCTCTTTTGTCTTCCAAACGGTAATAGGTCTCTTGTATTTTTTCTGCAACACCGCTAAGTCCTCCGCAGTTGCCTTAGCTCTCCGCGTCCCACACCAACGGAAGAAGCTATGGTAGGTCTGTGATTTAACCCCCCTGGTCCGCATCTCTTTGGCCAGACGATGGGTATGAGTAAACACGATGGGATCTCTCTCACGGAATAGCTCGATCGCTCTCGTTGTCTTGCCGGAGCCGCCTCCGCCATTCAGGTAACAGAATCGATGTCTCGACAGTGGGTCGTCGTAGCGTGGCGCTGCGCTATTCTCCATAATTGACAGGACGTAAGTGTCATACTGGCTGATGTACTCGGGCTTTGGAAGGTAGGCAGCGTGCTCCTTAGGCTCGTACAGCCTCTCGCCCTTGTCGCGCCACTGGGCCGGGCCAACTGTTGGAGGAAGCATCACCATCCCACCTTCTTTGCAGTTGTCACATTTGCTTTTTTGGCAATCACACCGAGGTAATACAGCACCCTCGTTGCTGTGTGATGGGTGCCAAATGCAATTACAATAGCAGGGTGCCTTGACGGGTTTATTTTTCGGCACGTATGCCTCGACCCCCTCGAGCTTATGCAGCGCCGTTTTCTTGAGATATATGCTGTCAGTGGCGACCCGGACGGCCTCTGTGGGATCAAATCTGACCAGCATTGTGACGAGGTTGATATGGGCGTAGGCCAACATGCTGGCGCGTAGATGCGCGTACTGAGGCTGGCTGCCGTCGTGATATGTAAGTATCCACCCTAGAGGGAATTTCTCTGGAGCTCCGACCAGAGTGCCACTTTGCATCGTGTCGCGAACCAGGTAGTCGAGCTCCCCCTGGTCAGTCACTAGCCTACTAATACGCTTGGCTTGGTGGATAAAGCTGCTTCTCTTAAGTCGTCCCAATGCAAGATTTTGGAATCTGTCCTTCATTGGATGTCTCGGCATGCATACAAATTTTTCTGCCTGTATCAGCACCTTTGTGTCTCTCCGTTCTCTCAGTGCTGGTATCCTCCACAATTTCTCCATCTCCAATATTGGTGTTGATTTCATTGCTCCTGTGATGACCCTAAGTGCCTGGTTTTGTACTTTATCCAGTTCTTGCAATGTGGTGTTTGATGCTGAGCACCATGCGGATGATCCATATTCTAAATGTGGGCGTATACTCTGTTGGTAAACTTTACTGAGTATTTTCCCACTCGCACCCCATGTGGTTCCACACAACTTTCTTAGTATAGCCAATTTTCTCCTTGCTTTTTGGGTTGCCTTATTTATCTGCTGTTTCCAAGATAGTTTGTTATCAAATGTAACTCCGAGATATGTAGCTTGTATGTCTTCTTTCACAGGCTCATTGTTTATGTAGATGGCTCCTGCTTTTTGTTTTGGGGAGAGTGTGAAAAGTGTTGTA
Source organism: Megaustenia siamemsis (assembly GCA_032433765.1). NCBI lineage: Eukaryota > Metazoa > Mollusca > Gastropoda > Stylommatophora > Ariophantidae > Megaustenia > Megaustenia siamemsis. The sequence goes on along the minus strand of JAVIAB010000108.1, from coordinate 38,354,716 downwards.
CTGCATTTGTCTGTATTGATGCTGATACACCATCTATTTGTCCATGAATTCAGTGCATTCATAGCTCTTTGTAGCAATTTGGAGGCCACTGTTGCATACTCCTCTGTGCACCACATTACCAAGTCATCTGCATACATTGCCACTTTGATGCCATGTGGTAGTTCAGTAACTAGGTCATTGATGTAGATCAGAAAAAGTGTTGGAGATAGTACCCCTCCTTGTGGAACGCCCTGGCGCAATAAGACCTTCTTACTCTTAAGACCATCCAGTTGCACTCTGGCTCTCCTGTTATGCAGGTATGTTTTGACCCATTTGTACATCCTGCCATTTACTCCATAATTTCTCAGTTTCTTCAAAAGCCCTTCCTTCCATACCTTATCAAATGCTTTCTTTAGGTCTATCCATGCTGCTAGTACCAGTTTCTTTTCTTGAAACGCATCTTCAATTTCCTGGGAAAGATAGGTTGCTTGATCTTCGGTAGAGTAACACTGACATGCCAAGAGTTGTTAAACCCCTTCTGCCCATACCAGAACAGACTCCCTGGACAGATGAATCAGGATTATCAGTTCAAATACGGACAGAAGTGAAAGGAATAGTTGACAAAGAGGAACAAAATAGTCTACAGCGAAAAACAATAGCTCTTAGTTTCCTGGATGAAGAATACCCACAAGACCTATGGATTCGTGTGTACACAGATGGATCAGCACAGAATGCAGTAAAGAATGGGGGAGCAGGTGCATATATAGAGTACCCAAATAACACTAGGGATATGAATAAAATAGCAACAGGGAAATATTGTCACAATTATGATGCAGAAATACAAGCAATAAAGTTGGCAATAGAAAAACTGCTGAACAGTAATCTTAGCCCACAGCCTGTAGTGTTCTTGACAGATGCAAGATCAGTACTCCAGGCACTACAATCCAGAAAATTACCACATCTGCAGACCTTATTGACTGAACTCTGCAAGCACCACAGGGTTGCCCTGCAGTGGATCCCGTCTCACTGTGGAATACCAGGAAATGAGAAAGCAGATCAGTTGGCAAAGGAAGGTTCAACAGGCACACAACTAGATACACCAGTTACATACCATCATAAGAAACAGATAATCAAATCAATCAGAGGACCACAAGCCCCAAATTAGGATGCCTTTCATAATATGAATAGATATGAACAAGTTATCATTATACGCCTAAGAACAGGACACAATCGACTCCATAGTCACATGTATACAAAATTCAAGATCGGCACATCAACTACTTGTACATGTGGACAGGCACCCCAGACTGCTGAACACATACTTCAAGACTGCACTGAATATAGTAGACTGAGGAAAATCCATTGGCCCATAGATACAACACTACAGACAAAACTATATGGGCCACTGCAAGAATTACAAAAGACAGTAAAATTTATACAGGAAACGACATTGCAGATATAGACAATACTTCAGGCGAACGAAAGATAGATAGATAGATAGTCACTAGCCTGCGGGTCAACCTTTTGCAGCCAGCTTTCCTCCCTTGTGTAAATTTGCCGATGATTGCACAGCGGACATCGCGACCTTCTGGCAGCCAGACCTCTTCCTGCTTCTCGAAGGCCAGCAGGGCCTCTCTGACTCTGAGATGGACAAGCAAGCCGGTCTCTACAAAGAAGGCCAGCAGCGGCGTCGGGGCCCACCTCTTTTCCGCGAAATGTCTTCCGTACCAGGCAGGTATGACAGGATGACAGTTGTCTGTCCACACCCATTCTTGGACCTCAGCGAAGCCGGTGCCTATGTCGGTGGGGAGAGGACCATTGATGCTGACCCTGGTCATGCGGTGGCCCGGATGTCCAAACCGTTGGAACCATGGCGCAGCCTCGCCATTGCCTAGGAAGCTGGCGGGGTAGCATTCCTTCATGTCGATGCAGACGATATCTTTTAGGGTGTAGTCCATCGAATTCCAGAGCCCACCGTGCCCGTGTTCCACGCAAGCCTTTTGCACATCACCGAGAATGCTTGCTGGGGTCGGCCTCCATCCGTTTTTCTTAACAGCGACGAGGTTGCAAGCGTGGGTGTCACTGAAACACCGTCTGGCGAGCGACTTCGGATCACCCAAGTCAGTATCATCAAATGACACCTCACTGGCCAGGCGTTCACAAGCCGTCACGATTTTGTCGTGATCTGTACGCTTCTTAAATGTTCGACCGTCTTGAAGAACAAACTGGTCGACGGCGAGCCGCCCTTCCGAGGAACCCCCCAGAAGCCAGACTGCAACCGGCGCACCCTGGGTGGCTTCTCTGATGGCGTCCACAATGCCACCCTCGTAGAAGTGGACCTCCCTGCTAAGCGGGAATTGTAGGTCCTTACTCCACGCGTGGCCGTTGTGAACGATGAGCTCTATGTTGCGGTGCCCGTTTTGATACTTGCCGCTGCAGTATATAATCCCACCGGCTATGTCCCACAAGATGATGGCTCGTTTGAGGATCTTTTCCAGTTCAGCCACATCATTGATCGTGGCCCCGGGTCTACGAACTCGTTCCTCCCAATCCCGTATTTTTTGCCGTCTGGTGGGTGTTAACCCTTGTCCTCGAAGAGCGTCTTCAAAGTGCGCTATCACGCTCTGAGCAACACAGTTCAAGTCACCGTCGCGCAGCGGTGCTAGATTGGCAGGGTCTGGGTCTCGGATCTGGTAGAGACCGTACACGACCGCGGACTCTGGATAACCTTTTTCGTAATACGGCTTGTCGATCCCTGTTAGCGCGCCAGGCTTCATATCCCGAGAAAACTCGACAATACCACCCCCCTTTTTGATTTCCAATTTAATCGGGTCAAATTTATCTCTGATAACCCACTCCTCCTCGGGTTCTTCTACATTGCCGTTCCAAGCCTGTCTGAGAAATTTGATCCTACAAAGGGACCTACCCCACGGGAAATATTGAATGAGCCTTGCTGCCCTCTCGTCAGTCATAGTACAGACATCTTTGTCGTCCTCCGCCCTCTCTACAAACCATGTAGAGTAAGTGCGAACGGCACCGTCTACTTCAAACTCCTCCTTGGCCTGGGCAATGAGATCAACCCACGGCTCTCCCACTGGGAGTGGGATAGGGTGAGATACCACCACATCCAGATCATAAAATCGCAGGCCCTTCCCGGGCGATGGGATCAGAGGCTTCGCTAGCCTCTTCTTTACATCCTTTGGGATGGGCCAGTCCAAGATGCTCTGCGCCCGATGTTGGGCCAGCCTGTCTGCCAGATCCTGTAGAGCCAGACCTGACCTTGGATAAGGGGGGCGAACACCCGTCTCTCGCTCATATTCAGCTCGGAGTATGAGCGCTCGCTCATGATGCAACATGTTGAGTTTGGTATATTCATAGGTTCACATTTCTCTAATTGCAAATTTCAATCCTTGCTAGACGTTTAAACTCCTTCTGAAATAATAGGGGTGGCGGGGGCTAGCAAAGTGGTACCCATGAGAGGGCGCCAGCGGGGTAGCTCTGGGGGGGGGGGCTTATTCGGCCGGGCGTGAGACAAAAGATACGCGCCCGTGGGCCAGTCAGCCGCGTGCGTTGGACCTCCCAGAGGCAACAGCAGCGGGTACCTCTGGGGGGGGGGGGGCTATTCGGCTGGGCGTGCGAAAAAGATACGCGCCCGTGGGCCAGTCAGCCGCGTGCGTTGGACCTCCCAGAGGCAACAGCAGCGGGTACCTCTGGGGGGCTTATTCGGCCGGGGCGTGCGAAAAAAGATACCCACCCACAGTCCGCCCGTGGGCCAGTCAGCCGCGTGCGTTGGACCTCCCAGAGGCAACAGCAGCGGGTACCTCTGGGGGGGCTTATTCGGGTCGGGCGTGACAAAAGATACGCGCCCGTGGGCCAGTCAGCCGCGCGCGTTGGACCTCCCAGAGGCAACAGCAGCGGGTACCTCTGGGGGGGCTTATTCGGGCGGGCGTGGTACCTCTGGGGGGGCTTATTCGGCCGGGCGTGCGAAAAAAGGCGCGGCTGGACTGTGGGTGGGTATCCCTTTCGCGCCCGTGGGCCAGTCAGCCGCGTGCGTTGGACCTCCCAGGCGAAAAAAGATCTCGCCGTGGGCCAGTCAGCCGCGTGCGTTGGACCTCCCAGGCGAAAAAGATCTCGCCGTGGGCCAGTCAGCCGCGTGCGTTGGACCTCCCAGAGGCAACAGCAGCGGCACCTCTGGGGGGGGGTGGGGGGCTTATTCGGGCGGGGCGTGCGAAAAAAGATACCCACCCAGAGTCCAGCCGCGTCCAGTGCTGCTTAGTTGTGACAATATTTCCCTGTTGCTATTTTGTTCATATCCCCAGTGTTATTTGATTACTCTATGTATGCAGACAGCAGCTATACGAATTAACAACCAAACAGGAAAATTCCAATATATAAAGCAAGGAGCCAGACAAGGCTGTGTTCTGTCATCGGATTTGTTTTCACTTTACAGCGAATATATTATGAGATCAATAGTAGACTAAAAAGGAATTGAAGTCAACGGTTACAACATAAATAATTTGCGATATGCGGATGACACAGTCTTAATAGCAGAGACAGAGAATGAACTACAAGAAATGATAGACATAATAGTAAAAGAAAGCAACAAGACAGGTCTCAGTCTGAATAGTAAGAAAACAGAAGTAATGGTTATATCGAAGAAACAATCACCACCATCATGCAGCATAACAATAAACGAGACAAATGTGAAACAAGTGCAACGTTTCCAATACTTGGGCACAATAATAACATCAGATGGGTGATGCAACACAGAAATAAAAAGCAGAATAGCTCCGGCCAAAATAGCATTTCAGAAAATGAAAAATATCTTATGCAACAAATCTATGTCAATAAAAATGAGAAAGAGAGTTCATCGGTGCTATATAGAACCAATTCTGACTTATGGAAGCGAATCATGGACAGTAGACAAACAAATGAAAAGACGATTAGAGGCCACAGAGATGGGATTTCTCAGAAGAATGTTGAAAGTTCACTGGACAGCTAAAAAGACAAATGAGGAAGTTCTCAAAGAGGCCAGCACAAAAAGGGAGCTCTTAAAAAACATCAGAAAGAAGCAATCAACATTTTTCGGGCACATCATGAGAAGAGGAAAGTTGGAATACTTTTGTTCTCAAAGAGGCCAACACAAAAAGGGAGCTCTTAAAAAACATCAGAAAGAAGCAATCAACATTTTTCGGGCACATCATGAGAAGAGGAAAGTTGGAATATTTGGTTACAACTGGCAAAATACAAGGAAAGAGAGATCGCGGGCGACAAAGAGAGAAAATACTGGATAGCTTGGTGTCATGACATGGAAAACAGTCAACAACAGAACTGATACAATGCACTGTAGATAGAAGATTGTGGAGGGACATGATCACCTACGCCAACCGGTATGGCACATGATGATGATGTATGCACCTACTCGAGAATTCTTTACTGCATTCTGCGCTGATCCATCTCTGTACACACGAATCCATAGGTCTTGTGGGTATTCTTCATCCAAGAAACTGAGAGTTGAAGTTTTCAGCTGTATACTATCTTGTTCCTCTTTGTCAAGTATTCCTTTCACTTCTATCCGTATTTGTATTATTTCTAGCAGATAACAGTTTGTTGTTGTTGTTGTTGTTGTTATTGTTGTCTAGCTGATAACAGTTTGTTGTTGTTGTTGTTGTTGTTATTGTTGTCTAGCAGATAAGAGTTTATTGTTGTTGTTTTCTAGCAGATAACAGTTTGTTGTTGTTGTTTTGTTTTAGCTGATAACAGTTTGTTGTTGTTGTGTGTTTTGTTTTAGCTGATAACAGTTTGTTGTTGTTGTTGTTTTCTTACTGATAACAGTTTGTTGTTGTTTTCTAACTGATAACAGTTTGTTGTTGTTGTTTTCTAGCAGATAACAGTTTGTTGTTGTTGTTTTGTTTTAGCTGATAACAGTTTGTTGTTGTTGTTGTTGTTTTGTTTTAGCTGATAACAATTTGTTGTTGTTGTTGTTTTCTTACTGATAACAGTTTGTTGTTGTTTTCTAACTGATAACAGTTTGTTGTTGTTGTTTTCTAACAGATAACAGTTTGTTGTTGTTGTTGTTGTTTTCTAACTGATAACAGTTTGTTGTTGTTGTTTTGCTCTAGCAGATAACAATTTGTTGTTGTTGTTGTTGTTTCTAACTTATAACAGTTTGTTGTTGTTGTTGTCTAACTTATAACAGTTTGTTGTTGTTGTCTAACTTATAACAGTTTGTTGTTGTTGTTGTCTAACTTATAACAGTTTGTTGTTGTTGTTGTTTTTTCTAGCAGATAACAGTTTGTTGTTGTTGTTGTTGTTTTCTAGCAGATAACAGTTTGTTGTTGTTGTTGTTGTCTAACTGATAACAGTTTGTTGTTGTTGTTTTCTAACTGATAACAGTTTGTTGTTGTTTTCTAACTGATAACAGTTTGTTGTTGTTGTTTTCTAGCAGATAACAGTTCGTTGTTGTTGTTTTCTAACTGATAACAGTTTGTTGTTATTGTTGTTTTCTAGCAGATAACAATTTGCTATTGTTGTTGTTTTCTAGCAGATAACAATTTGTTGTTGTTGTTTTCTAGCAGATAACATTTTGCTATTGTTGTTGTTTTCTAGCAGATAACAATTTGTTGTTGCTGTTGTTTTCTAGCAGATAACAATTTCCTGTTGTTGTTTTCTAGCAGATAACAATTTGCTATTGTTGTTGTTTTCTAGCAGATAACAATTTGCTATTGTTGTTGTTTTCTAGCAGATAACAATTTGTTGTTGTTGTTTTCTAGCAGATAACAATTTGTTGTTGTTGTTGTTGTTTTCTAGCAGATAACAGTTTGTTATTGTTGTTGTTTTCTAGCAGATAACAGTTTGTTGTTGTTGTTCTTTTCTAGCAGATAACAGTTTGTTGTTGTTGTTGTTGTTTTCTAGCATATAACAGTTTGTTGTTGTTATTGTTGTTGTTGTTTTCAAGCAGATAACAGTTTGTTGTTGTTGTTGTTGTTGTTTTCTAGAAGATAACAGTTTGTTGTTGTTGTTGTTTTCTTACTGATAACAGTTTGTTGTTGTTGTTGTTGTTTTGTTTTAGCTGATAACAGTTTGTTGTTGTTGTTGTTTTCTTACTGATAACAGTTTGTTGTTGTTTTCTAACTGATAACAGTTTGTTGTTGTTGTTTTCTAGCAGATAACAGTTTGTTGTTGTTGTTTTCTAGCAGATAACAGTTTGCTGTTGTTGTTTTCAAGCAGATAACAGTTTATTGTTGTTGTTGTTGTTTTTTCTAATTGATAACAGTTTGTTGTTGCTTTCTAACTGATAACAGTTTGTTGTTGTTTTCTAACTGATAACAGTTTGTTGTTGTTGTTGTCTAACTTATAACAGTTTTGTTGTTGTTTTGTCTAACTTATAACAGTTTTGTTGTTGTTGTTGTTGTTTTCTAACTGATAACAGTTTGTTGTTGTTGTTGTCTAACTTATAACAGTTTTGTGTTGTTGTTGTCTAACTTATAACAGTTTTGTTGTTGTTGTTGTTGTTTTCTAACAGATAACAGTTCGCTGTTGTTGTTGTCTAACTTATAACAGTTTTGTTGTTGTTGTTGTCTAACTTATAACAGTTTTGTTGTTGTTGTTGTCTAACTTATAACAGTTTTGTTGTTGTTGTTGTCTAACTTATAACAGTTTTGTTGTTGTTGTTGTCTAACTTATAACAGTTTTGTTGTTGTTGTTGTTGTTTTCTAACTGATAATAGTTTGTTGTTGTTGTTGTCTAACTTATAACAGTTTTGTTGTTGTTGTTGTCTAACTTATAACAGTTTTGTTGTTGTTGTTGTCTAACTTATAACAGTTTTGTTGTTGTTGTTGTCTAACTTATAACAGTTTGTTGTTGTTGTCTAACTTATAACAGTTTTGTTGTTGTTGTTGTCTAACTTATAACAGTTTTGTTGTTGTTGTTGTTGTTGTTGTTTTCTAACTGATAATAGTTTGTTGTTGTTGTTGTCTAACTTATAACAGTTTTGTTGTTTTCTAACTGATAACAGTTTGTTGTTGTTTTCTAACTGATAACAGTTTGTTGTTGTTGTTTTCTAGCAAATAACAGTTCGTTGTTGTTGTTTTCTAACTGATAACAGTTTGTTGTTGTTGTTTTCTAGCAGATAACAATTTGCTGTTGTTGTTGTTTTCTAGCACATAACAATTTGCTATTGTTGTTGTTGTTTTCTAGCAGATAACAATTTGCTATTGTTGTTGTTTTCTAGCAGATAACAATTTGCTATTGTTGTTGTTGTTTTCTAGCAGATAACAATTTGCTATTGTTGTTGTTGTTTTCTAGCAGATAACAATTTGCTATTGTTGTTGTTGTTTTCTAGCAGATAACAATTTGCTATTGTTGTTGTTGTTTTCTAGCAGATAACAATTTGCTATTGTTGTTGTTTTCTAGCAGATAACAATTTGCTATTGTTGTTGTTGTTTTCTAGCAGATAACAATTTGCTATTGTTGTTGTTGTTTTCTAGCAGATAACAATTTGCTATTGTTGTTGGTTTCTAGCAGATAACAATTTGTTGCTGTTGTTTTCTAGCAGATAGCAATTTGCTATTGTTGTTGTTTTCTAGCAGATAACAATTTGTTGCTGTTGTTTCTAGCAGATAACAATTTTCTATTGTTGTTGTTTTCTAGCAGATAACAATTTGTTGTTGTTGTTTTCTAGCAGATAACAATTTGCTATTGTTGTTGTTTTCTAGCAGATAACAATTTGTTGCTGTTGTTGTTTTCTAGCAGATAACAATTTGCTGTTGTTGTTGTTTTCTAGCAGATAACAATTTGCTGTTGTTGTTTTCTAGCAGATAACAATTTGCTGTTGTTGTTGTTTTCTAGCAGATAACAATTTGCTGTTGTTGTGTTGTTTTCTAGCAGATAACAAGTTGCTGTTGTTTTTGTTGTTTTATAGCAGATAACAATTTGCTATTGTTGTTGTTGTTGTTGTTTCTAGCAGATAACAATTTGTTATTGTTGTTGTATTCTAGCAGATAACAATTTGCTATTGTTGTTGTTGTTTTCTAGCAGATAACAATTTGCTGTTGTTGTTGTATTCTAGCAGATAACAATTTGCTATTGTTGTTGTGTTGTTGTATTCTAGCAGATAACAATTTGCTGTTGTTGTTGTTTTCTAGCAGAAACAATTTGCTGTTGCTGTTGTTTTCTAGCAGATAACAATTTGCTGTTGTTATTGTTTTCTAGCAGATAACAATTTGCTGTTGCTGTTGTTTTTTTAGCAGATAACAATTTGCTGCTGTTGTTGTTGTTTTCTAGAAGATAACAGTTTGCTGTTGCTGTTGTTGTTTTCTAGGAGATAAAAGTTTGTTGTTGTTTTTCTTGCAGCTATAAAGTCTCTTTTGTAGCAGATGTTGTTGTTGTTGCGTTCGCCAGCTTTCAGCTCTGGCGAAATCCCTAGAGACTAGGAACTGAATTTTGCGTGTTAATCTGCTTGTCCCTGGCAGTTGTGTGCACAGGGTCTCTCGACGTACATGCAGATAACTCCGTCTTCGGAGGTACTCATATTTTTTCCATGGATGAGTAATGACGTTTCAAGCTGGACCTCAAAGCTGAGATCAGGGGTGGTTGACGCAGCGAGAAATTACATCTAAAAATTCAACTGGTGGAGTCGGGACTTGAACTCACAACCTCTCTGTCTTAAGGCCGGCGTCTTGCCTCAAAACAACCAGTCCCCATTTCTAGCAGATAACAGTTTGCTATTGTCTTCAAGCTGGAATGTGTTTGTGCTGTGTAGTTATCTTCTAGCTGGTAATTGTTTGTTCATGTTTTCATCTAGTATGTATATGTATTGTTGTTGCTATCTTCTAGCTGTTATGTTTTTTGTTGTTGTTATCTTCTAGCAGGTATGTGTTTTGTTGTTGTTATCTTCTAGCAGGTATGTATTTTGTTGTTGTTATCTTCTAGCAGGTATGTGTTTTGTGTTGTTATCTTCTAGCAGGTATGTGTTTGTTGTTGTTATCTTCTAGCAGGTATGTGTTATGTTGTTATCTTCTAGCAGGTATGTGTTTAGGTTGTTATCTTCTAGCAGGTATGTGTTTTGTTGTTGTTATCTTCTAGCAGGTATTTGTTGTTGTTATCTTCTAGCAGGTATGTGTTTATTTTGTTATCTTCTAGCAGGTATGTGTTTATGTTGTTATTCTTGAAGGTATGTGTTTGTTGTTGTTATCTTCCAGTAGGTATGTGTTTGTGGTTGTTATCTTCTAGCAGGTATGTGCTTTGTTGTTATCTTCTAGCAGGTATGTGCTTTGTTGTTATCTTCTAGCAGGTATGTATTTGTTGTTGTTATCTTCTAGCAGGTATGTGTTTATGTTATCTTCTAGCAGGTATGTGTTTATGTTGTTATCTTCTAGCAGGTATGTGTTTATGTTGTTATCTTCTAGCAGGTATGTGTTTTGTTGTGTTACCTTCCAGTAGGTATGTGTTTGTTGTTGTTATCTTCCAGTAGGTATGTGTTTTGTTGTTGTTATCTTCCAGTAGGTATGTGTTTGTTGTTGTTATCTTCAGTAGGTATGTGTTTTGTTGTTGTATCTTCCAGTAGGTATGTGTTTGTTGTTGTTATCTTCCAGTAGGTATGTGTTTTGTTGTTGTTATCTTCTAACAGGTATGTATTTGTTGTTGTTATCTTTCTAGCAGGTATGTGTTGTTGCTGTTATCTTCTAGCAGGTATGTGTTTGTTGTTGTTTTCGTGTAGCAGATATGTTTTATTGCATTTGTCCTCTAGCAGGTACGTGGGTTTTTTTTGCAGATGCGTGTTGTTGTTGTCTTCTCGCATATACGTGTTTGTTGTTTTCTTGTAAAAATGCGCTTGCTGCTTTCTTGCAGGTTTGCTTTTATTGTTTTCTCGCAGGTTTGTATTTGTTGTTATTTTCTTACAGGTATGTGTTTGTTATTGTTTTCATCTATCTGGTATATTTTGTTGTTTGTGGTTGTTTTTATCTCTTTCTGGTGTATATTATATTTGTTGGTGCTTTTCTTGTTGTTATCTAGTAGGTTCTTCTAACACTTGTCTTCCTTACATTTGTTGTTTTTCTATTGTTTAATAGTAGGTATATGCTTGCTGTTGTTGCTCATGCTGTCTTATTGCTTTTATATATGTAAGTTCTACATTTGTTGTTGTTTTATAGCGGGTATTAGTTTGTTGTTATTGTTCTTATTTTCTAACAGCCACAGGTTTATTGATTTTGGCTCCGAGCACTTATAAAATTGTTGTTATTATATTCTAACGGATACACGTTTGTTTTTGTTGTTGATGTTGTCTACTAACATTTATTGTTTCTTGCTATTGTTGCTTTCTTGCCCTACCAAAGAAGGAGTAAGGCGTCTCCTTTCCTCTGCTAGTCTTCGGGACACCCCTGGGCAAGGTGGAGCTCCCGTTTAGCGCCCCTATCAGGGTTATGTGAAGCCATTGGAGCAGGTGGTGGATGGTGTTGTGGGAGCAGCCGACAAGTAATGCCGGTTATGGTCCCCACACCGCGATGGCAGGCAGAGGATCTCATGTATAGAGACAATGGCTGCGATCTCCGACTAGTACAGTCACTGCCAAAAAGGAAAGGAATGGCAAACTACCTTCTTAAATTGCCTGCATAATCATGACAAACCACAACCTTCTATTTACAGCTAACGACGTTAATGGGGACTTCACAGCCACCTCGTCCGGTAGGGAGCGTCATGTGCTACAGGTGACACCGATCGTCATCAAGCAACTGTATGCAAGATCAAAAATAAAGAGACACTAGCATTAGGAACTGGGAACATTAGATCAGCATTCTAGATTGGAAAACTAGAAAACATCAGTCAAGAAATGAAGAGAATGAAATTGAACATCTTGGGACTATGTGAAATGAGATGGACAGGAGCAGGATTATTACAACGCGACAGTGGAAATGTAATTTACTCTGGGGGAACCACACACGAAAGAGGTCTAGGCATCATGTTAAATAGAGAAAGAAGCAAAACAGTGAAAGGATTTTGGCCAGTATCAGACATAATTCTGCTAGTAAAATTGAGAGGCAGACCAATGGATATCAACATAATTCAAGTTTATGCACCAAAAAGTAATAACGAAGAAGAAGACATTGACACTTTTTACGAGGAGCTAGAGGCGACCATGGAACAGTGTAAACCCCAAGAAATAACTATTATATTAGGGGATTTCAATGCAAAGGTAGGAACAGCTAAAGTGCAAAATGTGACTGGGTGACATGGCCTTGGAGAGACGAATGACAGAGGGGATAGATTGATAGATTGGGCAAAGACACATGAAATGATTATAGGTAACACCTGGTTCAAACAACACCCTAGGCGACTATGGACATGGCAAAGCCCAGACAAAAAAGTACACAATCAAATTGATTTTATACTGGTACAGAGAAGATTCAGGAATGGGCTAACATCTGTTAAAACAAGGCCAAGAGCAGATTGCAATAGTGACCATGTACCAGTAGTGTAAAGATAAGAATAAAACTGCGGAAGGCACAGAAATCACCAAGAAATATAAAATTAGAACTATATATGCTAAGAGTAGATAAACAGATGAGTGATAAGTACAGCACGATAGTACAAAATAGATATAATGCTATTGAGAAAATACAGGACATCCAGGAGCAGTGGGAAATGCTCAAACAATCGATTTAACAAACATCAAAAGAAGTAATACCAGTGACTAAAAGAATCAACAAAAAGAAATGGATGACAGAAGAAATATTACAACTAATTTTCGAAAGAAGAAAACATAAGAAAGAAGAACGGACATACAAAATATTGCACAAAGAGATCCAAAACAAGTGCAGAGAAGCAAAGGAAGGATGGTTAAAACAGAAATGTGAAGAAATGGAAAAACAACAAAAGAAAGACTCAAAATTTATGCACAATCAGTTAAATGAAATAACAGGAAGAAAAGAAGTCAAAGTTTCAGGATGTGTGAAATCAAAGGAAGGAAATATAATAATGGGACAGGAGAAGACAATGGAAAGATGGACAGAATATATCAGTCAACTCTATGATGATGAAAGATCAGAATTAAACAATTCAAATGAAGGCACAGGACCACCAATAAGAGTGAAGTGGAGGACGCAATTCAACACAAGACAATATAACAATCGAAGAGATAAATGCATTAGGAGAGCTGGGAGTAAAAGTCATAACAAAATTACTCAATGACATATATAACACTGGACACATACCCGAAGATCTACTAAAATCTATCTTTGTAGCCATACCGAAGAAGTCAGGAGCCACTGATTGCGAAGACCATCGCACTATTAGTCTCATGAGCCATATGACTAAAATATTACTAAGAATAATCATGAGACGTGTAAGGAACAAAATAAAACCAGAAATAAGTGAGGAACAATGTGGATTTGTGGAAGGAAAGGGCACCAATAATGCAATATACATCTTAAGAACATTGATAGAAAGATCTATAGAGGTAAAGAAAGATCTATATATGTGCTTTATAGACTACACGAAAGCATTTGACAAAGTAAAGCATGTGGAAATAATCAATATGCTGGAGAAATTAAACATTGATGGCAAGGATCTGCGAATCATAAAAAACATGTACTGGCAACAAACAGCAGCTATACGAATTAACAACCAAACAGGACAATTCCAATATATAAAGCAAGGAGTCAGACAAGGCTGTGTTCTGTCGCCGGATTTGTTTTCACTTTACAGCGAATATATTATGAGATCAATAGTAGACAAAAAAGGAATTGAAGTCAACGGTTACAACATAAATAATTTGCCATATGCGGATGACACAGTCTTAATAGCAGAGACAGAGAATGAACTACAAGAAATGATAGACATAATAGTAAAAGAAAGCAACAAGAAAGGTCTCAGTCTGAATAGTAAGAAAACAGAAGTAATGGTTATATCGAAGAAACAATCATCACCATCATGCAGCATAAAAATTAACGAGACAAATGTGAAACAAGTGCAACGTTTCAAATACTTGGGCACAATAATAACATCAGATGGGAGATGCACCACAGAAATAAAAAGCAGAATAGCTCAGGCCAAAATAGCATTTCAGAAAATGAAAAATATCTTATGCAACAAATCTATGTCAATAAAAATGAGAAAGAGAGTTCATCGGTGCTATATAGAACCAATTCTGACCTATGGAAGCGAATCATGGACAGTGGACAAACAAATGAAAAGACGATTGGAGGCCACAGAGATGGGATTTCTCAGAAGAATGTTGAAAGTTCCCTAGACAGCTAAAAAGACCAATGAGGAAGTTCTCAAAGAGGCCAACACAAAAAGGGAGCTCTTAAAAAACATCAGAAAGAAGCAATCAACATTTTTTCGGGCACATCATGAGAAGAGGAAAGTTGGAATACTTGGTTACAACTAGCAAAATAAAAGGAAAGAGAGATCGCGGGCGACAAAGAGAGAAAGTACTGGATAGCTTGGTGTCATGGCATGAAAAACAGTCAACAACAGAACTTATACGATGCGCTGTAGATAGAAGATTGTGGAGGGACATGATCACCTACGTCAACCGGTATGGCACATGATGATGATGATGATAGGTATATTGATTTTGGCTCCGAGCACTTATAACATTGTTGTTATTACATTGTAACGGATACACGTTTGTTTTTGTTGTTGTTGTCTACTCACATTTATGTTATAGCTTGTTTCATAACTCGTGCCCAACTTTAAAATCGATAGCTTTTTAACCGCTCGTTGTAAGTTGTTCAAATTTGCATGTAAAGTTATAATGATTAGAACCCAACAGGGAATTAATTTCATAAAAAAAACATTTGGTTATTATTGTTGCTTATTTGATTTATATAAATTTATAACGACCCATTGATGTAGTCAAAACTTAATGTTTACAGTATTTTAAGTTAAAAATAGCGAGTAAAAATCCATACACCGAAAAATTGACGTGTTTGCACGCTTCCACCGTGGTTTTTTGACACAATTAGACACTTGTAAAAAACACGAGAAATTGTGTGTTCCATTTCCGTTCATTCATAGGTGAAGACGTGGAACGATAACAATTATCATGAGTCTTAAAATGAAATTCTGCAGTTTACAAAACATCGCAATAAAAATGTATGACTATTTTTGCAAAGAGGCTAAACGAGGAAGATTATTTCATTCTTTAGAAAACCCTGAGAATAGGACAAGACACATTTTGGGTTTATCTAAACGGTCATTAATCGCTGGATTCAAGCACGTGACCGTCAATGTTCAAAATATACAAAATCACAAGGAAGAGCAAAAATGTTGGATAATTTCGACAGTAAACTTATTAGAAGTGAAATGCGCAAAATGTTGGGTATGGATGAAACTGTTACAATAAGAAAATTAAAAGTATCGCTGAAAAAGAACAACAGTATTGAAATATCAAAGTCTACATTATGGAGTAATGTGAGAGCTGCAGGCTTTACATTCAGAAAGTATTCCAATGGACGAAACATCATCTGTGAGAAGCCACATATAGTAGTCATGAGAAGCAAGTACTTACGTGAAGTAAAAGAGGTGAGCAAGCAAGGTTATGATATTGTGTACTTGGATGAAACATGGATCAATGCTCACCACACTAACCAAAGGGAATGGCAGTCATCAGATGGAAAGATTAAGAGATTAATACCTAGCAGCAAAGGACAGCGCTTGATAATTGCTTATGCAGGTAGTCGATAACATGGACTAATACAGAATGGAGAGCTAATTTTTCTTTCAAACTCCATAGACAATCGGGATTATCACTCTGAGATGAATGGTCACATATTTAGACATTGGATTGAAAATTATGTTCTCCCATCACTAGATCGACCATCTTGCCTAATAATGGACAATGCAGCGTACCACAACATTGTTGCACTTGAAGATAAAGTCCCGACGTCATCCAGTACAAAAGATGCTATTAAGATATGGCTCACAAAGGAGCACATACAATTTAATAACATGTACTTAAAACCTGAATTACTATCTCTAGTAAAGCAAAAACAAAGGACAAAGATTTTTCAAATAGATAAGATTATCCAAGAGCACGGACATATAAGTTTGAGGCTGCCACCCCACCATGCTCATTTCAATCCAATAGAACTAATCTGGGCAAAATTAAAAGGACAAGTGGCAGATGAAAATACAACATTCAAAATATGCGATGTAAAGACTCTTGCTAATCTCGCTTTATTAAATATAGACAAAGATTATTGGGCTAAATGTGACGACCACATCTTAAAACAGGAAGAGGAATATTGGAAAAATGATGGTTTGTGGAATGTTCAACCCCAAACAGTTATTAATCTTTTAGACTCGTCTGATTCAGAATGAAAGTATATAGCCCCCACAATGTTGGCCCCTATATTACCTTAAATTAGTTCAACAAACGGTCCATTTCAGGACCACACAACTAAGAAAATTGGACATACAGGTATACCTTGATATTATCGTCCGTCCTCGAACTGAGAAGACAATAATTCTCCTGGTGTTTTGTCTTATTAGGTTATTTCCCCATTACGGCCACGCCTTTACCTAGTGAAAATTAATCATAGACCAGCAACTACGGTAATTTCTATTCTTTATGGGTTCACAATTTACAATTGTGACAAACATCAAAGAAATTCGCCGCTTTAAGAAAACTGCAGCTGCAAGATATTTGTTAAATATACATTTAAAGGGTCTTTTGCATTCTAATAACATTTGGAAAATTTCAACAGTTTTTAACAAACGGTTACTGAGTAATATCGTTTTGAAGTTGGGCAAGTGATTTGAAACGAGCTATAGATTGTTTCTCGCTATTGTTGCTTTATTGTTTCTCGCTATTGTTGCTTTCTTGCAGGTATAAGTTTTGTTCTTGTTGCTGTTCGTCAGCCATCACTCTATGGCGCTTACATTTGCACTAATCCTAGTTGTGTCAACTTTCTGTCATTTAGTCTGGTAGTTTGTTCTAGAATACTCTCGATGGTATATCTCAGTTGTCTGTTAAACATTTATTTTTGAACGAATCACTCTTAGTTATTCTCCGTGCCGGTAAATGCTGTGTTGACTGATTCCAGGATCATGCACTATTGACATTTATTACAGTACGCAACGGTGGTTCGTGATGGAGAGTTGCTGCATATCAAAGCTAGAGATGTTGTTCGTGGCGACATCGTGAAGATCAAGTTTGGAGATAGTATCCCAGCAGACATTCGCTTAATTCAGGCACATAGCTTAAAGGTAAGTGCTATTTCACCGCTTATTTTCTCACATATGTAATGTATGTTTGACGGCTTTATCCTTTCAGTTGAAAGCTGGATGCTCTTACAGCGATCCTCACATAAAAAAGGGTACGTGTCTCTTTCAAGTGTTCTAACGAGTGTTGTTAATGGTGTTAAGAGATATTGTCACCGCATACCATTATGAAAAGCAGTGGCGTATACTGGTTTTGGGGTCTGGGCTACCGCTGGCATAATAAATAAAGACATTCTTTACATTCAGTAGGCTAACATGAAGTAATATTTGCTAATGACATCACTACATTTTAAATTACTTACTTATTTATATGTAAACTCTATCCGTCTTGTTTGGAACGAAAATGTCTCGATGACTTTGTCATTGAAAGTACTGTTGGGTTGGTTTCTAAGTTTCTGAAGGAATGATTTGTCAATGTACATTATTGCCAAACCAGATAAGCGTTCTTGTGTCTAAGTTGAACGACAATAAGATTTGATTCTCTTGAGAGCAGAAACGGTTCTTTCCAAAGATGCTGATGCGCATAACGTAGTTATAAATAGGTTAGGAAGTTCCTGTAATAAGACATAGTTTCACTTTCACTTTGTGACGCTTCTGATTGGCTAGAGCTATAAATAACCCATGAAACCGCATTTTGTAATAGGTAGCTCTCGCCGTATAATTTTGACGGGATTTTTTGAATGTCAAGTCATTAATTCTAAGTCGGAGAGAAGAGAACTGTACCGCTGCTTAATAGCGGTTTCTATCCTAGTTTCGGTTTCATTCACAAACGTTATAGTGGCCATAGGAAAACCTTGCTTTAATAAATGCAAATCAAAGCAAATAAATAATATTGGCCTACGAAATGTGTAATAAAATATTCGAAAATGTGTAATATAATTATGAAAAAAATATAATAAATTATCATTTCCTTTTGTATTTCGTTAATATGTTCAGGCTACCGGCAGTAGCTGCGGTATCATAGAGAATACGCCACTGATGAAAAAAAGGGGGGGGGGGGGGTGATAGTAAATCCACATCCACTGTTTCAACAGTTTGGTCTCTTTACATATTGATTAACAAAGACACACTCTGTTCATGGATCATCAGACTTTGATATCTTCATTGCTAGTAGGGCCCATACTGTAGTCTAGACGCAGCTTGTGCACACATATAATAACCATATTTTTATATGAGTTTTTCTTCATGTTTTTTTTGACAAAAGTACAAATAGAAAATTGATTTGTTCACGTGAAGGGGTAGGTAGCATTTGTAACTTTACGACAATGATAGATAATACAAAACAATCTGACAATGTGTGGCTGCTTGATGTTATCTATTCACAGAAGACATGTAGTGAGCCGCGAGCAGTTTGTCTCCTCTATCATCAAGGTAAACTGCACATATTGTGTTCTCTCTATTAAACAACAAATTCAACATTTTCGTGAAACGCTTTCTGCAGGTGGACAATTCATCACTGACTGGGGAGTCAGAGCCACAATCTCGCTACCCAGAATTCACTCACGAGAATCCTTTGGAAACTAAAAACCTAGCCTTCTTCTCCACGAATGCTGTTGAAGGTAAACCGTGTTTCTGTTCACGTGGCCTGAGACAATTGTATGATGATTGTTTGAAAGCTACAGTCATGTGTGTACTTGTCACAATCTTTTAGCGCAAGTCTCACAAGATGCAATGTATAGCAAAAGTTATATATCAAGCTACAAATGATAGCAACTGTTTTCACTATAGGGAAGCGTAATACTATTACAAATATTTGATGTGACATTCACAAGATCAAACATGAGACAATTCAACTTCTATATATCTACTTTTGCCTCTCCGAACAACTTTCCACCAGGAACTATATCTGCATCAGTAAAAATATATACTTGTATATAATCATCATATTGCAGGTACTGCTACCGGTATTGTTATTCTGACGGGAGACAGCACTGTCATGGGCCGCATTGCTGGCTTGGCTTCAGGTCTGGAAACTGGAGATACACCTATTGCAAAAGAGATTTCACATTTTATCAATGTTATCACAGGTAACATTCGTATTTATCAACACTGTCAAGGATAACATTTATATTTATGATAATTGTCACGGGTACGTTTGTATTTATCAACATTTGAGAAATACTGTATAACAATTAACACTTCATGTCATTATTTTGTGATTTCATGGTAATTGTTGCAGTTGTGAAATAATCTACCATCGCTGATTCTTATTCGATTAATTTGTGATATAAATATAATATGGTTTTTTTTATTTTACTTATTTTTTTCCAAATCCCACACAATACAAATACGCACATGCCGCATCCGTTATGCATAATTGTCATCATCATAATCATCATCATGTCGCATGTCCGTTGCATACACCACAGCCCGTCTGAAAGAATCTCTGTCTCTAGCCAGATCTCATACTTCTGCTGTTGTCATGTTCAAAGTCTCTTCTAGTGTCTTGAAACCATTTTCTTCTTGGTCTGCCCCAATGAGTTGTCCAGGAACCATGCCTTCCATTATTGTTCTTTCAGGCCGGTGTGTCTTTGAAGTCACCATAGTATTTTGATTTCCTTCATAAAATGGTATATACTACTCGTATAAGACAGTTCTTTTTACTGTTTAAATATGTCAATATGTCTTCAATGCTCTTGTTCATTATCTAAGGTATCTTAAGGATTTTCTCTGTATTTTGTTTTGAATGAATCGATTATCTTCCCTGCTTTTTGCAAGATTGTCCATAATTCACAACCGTATGTTGCTATCGAGAAGTTATATGTTCTCAGTAATTTTGCTGCCTTGTTAGCATTGTGCTACATGTTCTTCATGGCATTTAACTCTACATATCATGTACATTTATTCAACGACAACATCTAGAATGGGTTAATGGACAGGTTTAATACACCAGGATTGTTCTTAAAATATAACACTATATATGGTCATTTTCTAAAACACTGTAATATAATAGAATATTAGATGTTAGGCCATTTATAATAGTGATTTTATCTAGTTTGCCGTGTTGTTTGCTTGGTCCTTTAGTACGGGACATATCATAACCACACAAACAGTGGCACAATGACATCACTGCATCACTCCCGTAATCTAGTTTCAAGTTACCGCTGATTCAACAGCTCGACTTTTGTGAATAAACAATAAGTCGTCAGTGCTAGATATCAAACGACGTCATCAAACTTGGACTATAACATAAGGACATACATCATTTGAAATATACACTGACTTTTGTTTGAATGAATGCTAGCTTGTTAAGTAACAATGAGAGAGAGAGAGAGAGAGAGAGAGAGAGAGAGAGAGAGAGAGAGAGAGAGAGAGAGAGAGAGAGAGAGAGAGAGAGAGAGAGAGAGAGAGAGAGAGAGAGAGAGAGAGAGAGAGAGAGAGAGAGAGAGAGAGAGAGAGAGAGAGAGAGAGAGAGAGAGAGAGAGAGAGAGAGAGAGAGAGAGAGAGAGAGAGAGAGAGAGAGAGAGAGAGAGAGAGAGAGAGAGAGAGAGAGAGAGAGAGAGAGAGAGAGAGAGAGAGAGAGAGAGAGAGAGAGAGAGAGAGAGAGAGAGAGAGAGAGAGAGAGAGAGAGAGAGAGAGAGAGAGAGAGAGAGAGGAGAGAGAGAGAGAGAGAGAGAGAGAGAGAGAGAGAGAGAGAGAGAGAGAGAGAGAGAGAGAGAGAGAGAGAGAGAGAGAGAGAGAGAGAGAGAGAGAGAGAGAGAGAGAGAGAGAGAGAGAGAGAGAGAGAGAGAGAGAGAGAGAGAGAGAGAGAGAGAGAGAGAGAGAGAGAGAGAGAGAGAGAGAGAGAGAGAGAGAGAGAGAGAGAGAGAGAGAGAGAGAGAGAGAGAGAGAGAGAGAGAGAGAGAGAGAGAGAGAGAGAGAGAGAGAGAGAGAGAGAGAGAGAGAGAGAGAGAGAGAGAGAGAGAGAGAGAGAGAGAGAGAGAGAGAGAGAGAGAGAGAGAGAGAGAGAGAGAGAGAGAGAGGAGAGAGAGAGAGAGAGAGAGAGAGAGAGAGAGAGAGAGAGAGAGAGAGAGAGAGAGAGAGAGAGAGAGAGAGAGAGAGAGAGAGAGAGAGAGAGAGAGAGAGAGAGAGAGAGAGAGAGAGAGAGAGAGAGAGAGAGAGAGAGAGAGAGAGAGAGAGAGAGAGAGAGAGAGAGAGAGAGAGAGAGAGAGAGAGAGAGAGAGAGAGAGAGAGAGAGAGAGAGAGAGAGAGAGAGAGAGAGAGAGAGAGAGAGAGAGAGAGAGAGAGAGAGAGAGAGAGAGAGAGAGAGAGAGAGAGAGGAGAGAGAGAGGAGAGAGAGAGAGAGAGAGAGAGAGAGAGAGAGAGAGAGAGAGAGAGAGAGAGAGAGAGAGAGAGAGAGAGAGTGTGTGTGTGTGTCCCACATACCGATCAAGATTGACCTTGACCTTCTTTTTCATACAAACAACAACAACAACAACAACAACAACGGGTTTCCTCATATTCATAGGTCTGGTGTTCTCGTTTTATTGAAGATTCTTATGTATCATGTTTTTTTTTTAATTTTTAAAATTTCTTTTTCTGACTTATCACGTAAACAAGCTGTTTTTATCTGTTGATTTGTTTTTTATGTGTTAATTGGTTTAAAATTCAACCCTACCTTTTTTTCTTCTTTATTTTCTGACTGAGGTAGTTTCCTGCCATATGTTTTATGCTTTTTTTATTTTATTTCTGTAGTGGTTTTTTTTTTTATTGTGATTGAGTTGAGTGTCTATTTAGGTGATACGGGAGATTGTGTTTGAGAGTACCTGTTTCGCCTCTAGCATTATATGATTATTTCCTTGTTGGACAGTATTGGTGAAATCTGTCTGATGTTTGCCACGTTATGTTGAACCTTTGTTCTATTTCTCCAGCTTGTGAATTATCATTTATCATTTGACATCCTAGATATTTAATTTCTACCAATTTTCTTAATTACCCATCGTCTATCGCTAATTGTGATGTTCCGTTTCTGAACCAAATATCTTTTACGTTTAATTTTGCAGCATAATCAGACATGACAATCAGGCACATTATAGGTAAAACAAATATATGAAGTTTAAAATATTTGTAAGTAAAAAATGGTAAAAGTCAAACTATAACTATATTATAGTGAACTATTCCAGCTAGAAATGCACTTACAAATTGTAACTTCTATATAATTCAAAATACTAATTTGGAAACCTTCCCAGCTGAAAAAATTGTTAAACGTGTAATTATTACTAGTGGCATCCACTTTCCATCCTCGTTTGCCTTTTAGTGTCGAGTGATAAAATAATTTGCTGTCTGTCTTTTGCTCTTCTGTTGGCCTCTGCTGCTATTAGATTTTCTATTATTATTAATTTTCCATCAATCCATCTTTTTCGGCGTCGACTCTTGGACTGATGTCTCTGACCATTTATGGAAAGCACGCCGTGTTATTTTATGATTGTTCTGTCTAACCAGGAAGCCAACCCATTTTGTACTGAAGTATTCAATGACATGGAATTATTCCTAGTTTTGTACTGAAGTATTCAATGACATGGAATTATTCCTAGTTTTGTACTGAAGTATTCAATGACATGGAATTATTCCTAGTTTTGTACTGAAGTATTCAATGACATGGAATTATTCCTAGTTTTGTACTGAAGTATTCAATGACATGGAATTATTCCTAGTTTTGTACTGAAGTATTCAATGACATAGAATTATTCCTAGTTTTTTCTCCACTTCCTCATTTCTACTCTTATTAAATCACTTATCTATCACAGAGAGGCAGTTTCCTGTACCATGTTTAGCACATTTGATTTCCGTAGTGGTTATTTTGTATTGTTCTTCTGTAGTGAATAGGTGAAACGGGTGACTGTATTGTAGAGTACCTGTTTTGTATCTAGTTTTATTTCCTTGTTGGACAGTTTCATTGTTGTGAAATAATATGCCATTGCTGACATTTTTGTGCTCAACAAAAAATTCATCAAAGTTCTTGAAACAAAGCTGTTCTTTGTTTTAACTGCTCAGGGTGAACTTGTTGCTGAATTTAATTGTGTAGTGAGAGTTTGTTTCTGAACTCACTTATGTCGTGAGTGTATGTTTTGTATATTCCAGATGTGTAGTGAGAGTTTGTTCTGAACTCACTTATGTCGTGAGTGTATGTTTGTATATTCCAGATGTGTAGTGAGAGTTTATTTCTGAACTCACTTATGTCGTGAGTGTATGTTTGTATATTCAGATGTGTAGTGAGAGTTTGTTTCTGAACTCACTTATGTCGTGAGTGTATGTTTGTATATTCCAGATGTGTAGTGAGAGTTTGTTTCTGAACTCACTTATACCGTGAGTGTATGTTTGTATATTCCACATGTGTAGTGAGAGTTTGTTTCTGAACTCACTTATGTCGTGAGTGTATGTTTGTATATTCCAGATGTGTAGTGAGAGTTTGTTTCTGAACTCAACTTATGTTGTGAGTGTATGTTTGTATATTCCACATGTGTAGTGAGAGTTTGTTTCTGAACTCACTTATGTTGTGAGTGTATGTTTGTATATTCCAGATGTGTAGTGAGAGTTTGTTTCTGAACTCACTTATGTTGTGAGTGTATGTTTGTATATTCCAGATGTGTAGTGAGAGTTTGTTTCTGAATTCACTTATGTTGTGAGTTTATGTTTGTATATTCCAGATGATTTTTTTCTGAATTTTTGAATTCTACGAAAACGTTGGGTCGATGGACTATTAGAAGCACTAGGAAACATAACAACAGCAGAGGCGAACAGAAGAGCAAAATACCGCAAAATTATATCTCCCCTCGACGCTGAAAGGCAGATGAGGAAGGAAAGAAGAAGAAGATTCGCAATAGGACACCAAAGGTGAGCCTGGGCATTTACAGCACGCCTTGCAGGCAGAATAGTCAAAGAAAAACAGTGGTACATACATCATGAGCACGAGTAGCATGACGATGGAGCAGATGACAGTGAGCAGGGCATTCATCTGGTTAGAGTCACAAGACGTCTGCATACTATTTAATTCGATGAGCATGATCAAAAAAATGTAGAGGCGGGCTCTGCACGCATGCAATGGGTGGAGTCATTGCAGAAGTAAAAAATACGTAAGGTCACCTTTGTGTACGTCCCAGGACATGCGGGAGTACTTTCGAACAGCGAGACATATTGTGGCTTCGTGAAATACGCCATTCACCAGTCACTGTCATTCAGCAGCAGCTACTCCATAACAAGTGTTTGTTTGCTTTTTTTAAATGCTGTTCTAGCATATATGAGTTTACACAAGAATATGCTTATACATGGTATATTTCTTTAATGTGCAACCTTTAACATTTGAGTCATCATCATCATCAAGTACCGGGTCTGCTGGCGTAGATGATCATGTCTCTCCACAACCTTCGATCTCGACAGTTATTTATCATTTCTGTTGTTGACCTTCTGCCAAGCCATTCTCTTAAGCTGTCTGGTATTTTTTCTCTTTGCTTCCCTCTATCTATTCGTTACTCAATTCTTCCAGTTGTTCTCTTCTCATTACATGGTAAAAAAATGATGATTTCTGTTGCCTTCCGTCGGTTTGTTTACGGTTGGCTCCGCTAGCCTTTGACTAAAAAGACTCACCCACATGGCAGTGGGTTGTTTTACTTCGGGGTACCCTCCCTTAGCCTACACCCCCGAGCTTACCTGCAAGGCAGCAGGGAGCCACAGGTTGTACTGTTTACTGCATACAGTAGCAGGTAAAATTTGGTGAAGCTATTCAGCCAAGGCCTGTATTGCATTGAACTTCTGTCTCTCTGTTTATTGTTACTTAACAAGCAGCCATTCATTCAAACAAAAGTAAGTGTATATTTCAAATGATGTCTGTCCTTATGTTATAGTCCAAGTTTGATGATGTCGACAATGATGAAGACAATGGGACTATGTAGCACTGACGACTTGTTGTTAATTCACAAAAGTCGAGCTGTTGAATCAGTGGTAATTGTCTGGTGATCCAGTTGGAGTTAGACATCCATAACCCCTTACATGACAAGCGTTCCTGTCACGTGAGAGGGAGTGGGATGCCAAATTATGAGAAGATCAATATTGGAAGTGAGACAAAAGTTACATACATTTATAAAGAAAAGTTTGAGGAAAGATCGGCGTATTGTATGACGTGATCTAGTAACGAGTAAATCAAGGGCCAATCAAGCTACAGATTATGAATAGAAACTTGAGATGGTTTGTACCAGACACCACCATCTACAGAGGTAAGCCTGAGCGCGGAAAGGGAACCCCTGGAAAACCTGCAACTAGTGTGCTGCTTCATCTTTGCGAGCAGGGGTGCTTGTGGGGAGAATAACGTGGGCCGTGTATAGCTCCTCTGACAGTTTAAAACTAGAGGGATTGAGTAGTGTCATCGTGGCACTGTTTTGCTGATTATGATAATGTAATATTAGGGGGAGACGACTGGAGAGGCACCGAGGTGGGTGTAGAGTTGCAGGAAACCACTAAACGTGGAACTATGGAGGGGAAAGCTTGACACTAAAGCCAAACATCCCGTCAGCAACAATCGATCGTGTGACCAAATCTTGAACAGGATGATGTTGATAGTTGACACTTTCACCAATTCCGGTCAAAGCTACGTATTAATGTGGTAGATGTTTCTCAAACCAGTGGCTTGACACGGGGGCAACCAGCCAGAGATGATGCGTTAGAGGTAGGGACTCGGAATTAGTAGTTAGAAAAAGGGAGCCAGAAACAGTCATAGATAGAAGACATGATAGTGTAACCAGAACGTAGAATTTAGCTAGAGTCACCATCGCAGACCATCTCCTGAAATAGCAACTGTAGTGACAATTAGTCCGGTATTCTAATATATATTAACGTTCTGTAGAAGCTAGGAACCAAGTTTTTACAATGCGAACTAGTCACAACTTTTAATTATCAGAAGTCATCTACAGTTGTGCAAAACCGGACCTGAATGAAGATATTAATGTTTGACAGCTTGAATAAAAGTCTAGAGGAAGCGCATTCGTCGACATGTTATGTTGTTCTTAATTCATCATCTTTAATCACCAAAACTGTATCACAGGACAACAAACCTTTGTTGTCGCTTCACACTGGCTCATGGTTTATTACTTTAAACAACGGTCACCAATCATCATCATCATTGAGTGCCGTCTCCGCATCGAAAGTTGGCTACCACGAGCGTCATTCCACTCTGTCTCTTGCTTTGATGGTGAAGATTGTCATAGGTTGACTTGTCCATCTTTTGATGTTACTCGTACATGCTAGTCTTGGTCTGCCTCTACCTCTTTTACCTTGTATTTTCCCTTCTAATATTACTTTTATTAGGCTGTTGTGTCTTTTAACATGCCCCCAAAATTTCATTTGTCTTATTCTAATTGTGTTTAGTAGTTCTCTTTTCATTTTAGTTGTTTTAAAACTTCATCATTGTTTTTTTTCTTTAATTTGTTTGATGTTAGTATATTTTTCATGGCATTAAAATTACTTTTTGCCATACCTATTCTTTTGTTTATTTCAGTTATACACTTTCCATCATTGGTTATAGAGTGTCCCAGGTAGTTATAGCTCTGAATTGTCTCCAGATGTATTCCTTCAACTTTTATATTTAATTGTAGGTTTTGAGAGTTTTCTTTGTTATGATCATAGTTTTAGTATTTTTGATATTCATATCTAGTCCATATTTTTTGCTTGTCATGTTTATTACATTAAGTAATTCTTGTAGATCTTTAGGATTTTCTGCTATGGCCACCAATAGGTGACTATAACAATAAATTCCATACAAAAGGACCTAGCAAACAACACGACAAACTAGATAAAAACACTTTTATAAATGGCATAACATCTAATATTCTATTATAGTACATGGAGGTGTGCGCTAGGCAGCCTAGTTGGAAAACCATCCCCACTAAGCCACCGTCTTCGGGCAAACTGTGTTCGATTACCGCTGGAAGCAATGTGAATTGTACTCGTGGTTGGAGAAAAAAGATATCCCTGCGGTCGACCCAGCCGCTGGTAGAGATGGGTACCAGTGTTCATACTCTGGGAAGGAGAGATATGGCTCCTCGCTTGTGAGCTACGATGCTTGCGGTGTCTCTAGGTAGGATTCTCCGAACACTTCTGGATAGGCGGATGAGCACTTATGGGTAAACGACCGCGTGCTAAGAGCCGATTCAAGTCTCGTTTATACCTTTTATTATATGAAAGTGTCTTAGATCATATGCAATAATAGTGAGTTATTTGCGAGTCATTATCATTGCACTCCGAACATGTCCATAGGTGTTCAGATCCCCTCCTCAGCAAGTCCCACAGTGTCCAACGACTGACAACTTCAGTTCTGTGTTGGTTGATAAGTCTTCTTACACGCCCAATAAGTTTCTCATTTCTGGCTGTGCTCATCTTAACTCCCTTCTCTTTCATCAGAAGGAGAGACGTGGACTCATGGTTGTCGAAGTCCTGTGCCCTTCCTACATCTCGGAGGGCATTGATGATGTCCGCCCAATCCATTGGTTGGCCGTCCTCAACGATAGCGCTTCTTGCCAACCTTTCCGCTCTTTCATTTCCCCGTTCTCCAGCATGTCCAGGGACGTAGACAAAGGTGACCTTACATATTCTCTGCCAACTACATGCGTAAGAAGCCCGCCTCCACTTTTTTTAATCATGCTCATCGAATCACTCAGTATGCAGGCGTGTGTGTAGTCTTTTGACTCTAACCAGATGAATGCCTTGGTCATTGTCATCACCTCCATCATCATGCTACTCGTGGTCATAACGTATGCACCCCTGCCTTGGTTGACTATTCTGACTGCAAAGCGTACTGGAAATGCACATGCACTTCTTTTGTGGCGTATTTCAGATCTGTCTATGTAGATATGGAGGCCTCGATAGCCTGGTTGGAAAAACCACCCGACTGGGCTACCGATGTTCAGACAACCCGTGTTCGATTCTTGCTGGAAGCAGTGTGAATTGTACACGTAGTTTGAAAAAAAAAAATACACCCGCGGTCGACCCAGCCGCTTGCAGAAATGGGTACCAGGGTAGTATTAGTTTATCCCAGAAGAGACTGTTGACCTCCGCATTTACCACGACTGAGTTATGTGACTTACATTTCCTGTCCAATGTGACAACACACGAGAATGTCCCTCAGAATGACGTAGGCATCGATATCCACTCTTCGCCGGCGTTGATATTGGTAAGCCCACAGACCTGTTTGATGACATCTTCTGCTCAGCCCACCCATGGTTTGCCTCTTTTTAGCCTGACACCTTTTCCTGTGTTGAGCTCGTGGTACAATGGATGCTTTTTATCTACACTTATCTTCAGGTATCCTAGTGCATTCCAGATCTTGATCCTGTCTTCCATTGTTGGAAGAAAGTCAAGAAGACACCTCATTGCTACACAGGAGTGTCCTGTGTCAACAGCACCTGATACTCCACACTAGGAAGAGATGCTATCTAGTTCGTTTGCAGTGTGGAGGCGATTTCATGTCTGTCTCTTCCCTGTCGATATATGCCATCAGCAAAAGTCATAGTTCTTCCTCTCCCATCCAGATGTTGTTTCATCATCTTTATTGTGTACACGTTAAATAGAACTGCTGACAATGTTATATTTAATAATATCATGGTGTAATCAACCTGTCCATTAACTCAAACTAGATGTAAAAAAAATATGTATGTTGAATAAATATATATACGTGTAAAGTTACAAGCCAGAAGAATATGTAGCACAATACCAGCAAGACACTAAAATTAAAATGACTAAGGACATGTATCTTCTCGATAGCAAGATAAGGTTGGGAATTAAGGACAATCTCGCAAAAAGCAGGAAAGAAAATTGATTCATTCAAAACGCTTGAAAAAATTCATTGAAAAAACATATTGAAAGATTTAAACATTAGATAGAACTGTCTTATAAACACCATTTTACATAGAAAATTAAAATGCTATGGATACTTTAAAAGATGCACCAGACTGAAAGAAAAATAATGGAAGGCATAATTCATGGACAATGCATCAGGGGCAGACCAAGAAGAAGGTAGTTTGAAGACATCAAAGAAACCTTGAACATGACAACAGAAGAAGTTATAGATCTGGCTAGAGACAGAGATTATTTCAGACGGCCTGTGGTGAATGTAACGTTCTGCAAATGGATATGAAACCTGATGATGATGATGATAATGCTGGTTATGATGATGATAATGCTGGTTATGATGGTGATAGTGCTGGTTATGAGGATGATAATGCTGCTTATGATGATGATAATGCTGGTTATGATGGCGATAATGCTGGTTATGATGATGATAATGCTGTTTATGATGATGATAATGCTGGTTATGATGATGATAATGCTGTTTATGATGATAGTAGTATATTGCATGTTTACGCACCAAAAAGTGTAAGCACATGCACCGAAACTGCACCAAAGACAATGGATTTTGCACCGTGCAATGGTGCAAAAAAAAAAAAAAAAAAAAAAAAAAAAAAAAAAAAAAAAAATTCATCCGCCAATTCGTCGAAAAGGTCGATTGGAAAAATTGTTTTTGGTGGGTCCGCCACTTTGTCGATATCTCAGGTAAATAAAGGCGAGGGATTATGTCAAGGGCTGACAAAGGGGGGATTGTGTCAAAGGCTGAGGGGGGATTATAGGTGGCTTGTGTGCCGGCTGACGTGGACAGGTGAAAAAAGGATAAAAGATTGAAACAGTAAAGATGTGAAAGATGTAAATTTTAAAAATTCAGAATTATTACAGAAATGAAAAAAATAATTATATCCAAATTTTAACAATTCAGAATTATTTATGGAAAAAATAAAAAGCTCCCGGGTGGGGAATCGAACACTAGTCTCGCGGATGGAGAGATTTTATTGATTGTTCACTTAACATCATCATGTGTCATGTCGGCTCGGTGGCTTATCTCGGAGTACCATCATCAACATGTAACCAACATCTCTTCATGTTCCACTACCATGTGTAATCAGCATCATGACTTCATCATCAACATGTCCCGTCCCGTCATCAATATGTGCCACCATACTCTCCCCTCCACAGCATCATCACCTGTAATACAGAGACACTATACCCCCACCCTCATCACCGTCATGTACCATCAAAATGTGTGAATCACGTGTTGTAAGTGTTTACCTTTTCCAAAGCTTTTAACGTGTCGCCATAGCTTTCACTGTAACACTTTAGTATTTTAATATCAATTGGAATAAATAATTATACAAATTGCCTCATTTAACCTGTATCACAAAGACATCATACCCCCTTCGCCCCGTCAACATTCCGTGTTGATAATATAAAGCATCGTCGTCGCCGTCATGTATCATCATCAATATGGGTCACCATACTGTCCCCCTCCCCTCAACAGCATCATCAGGTACCAAGCCGTTGGTGTAGAGTGAACATGTCTCGCCACAACTTTCGATCTTGTACTCTAAATAGTGAGAAGGGGAAGGGGTGTAAGTGGACGTGGTTGAGTATTATCTCTTAGGGTATCTGCTGCTAGTGTGCTGTTATCGGGTGACCATAAGGCCATGTGTGCAAATCTAAATAACGAAGTGGTTGTGATGATTCTAAAAATGGAGAAAAGGGGTGTTTTCCTTTTTGATTGTTCGTCACGGGGTGTAAATATGTTGTCGATGTTAAAACGACAGTAAAGAAAGTATGCCCAGTTAAGAAATAAAGGACCTCTGGTGAGTGCAAGAAGCCGAGTCACCAAGAAATAAAAAAAACACCCGTATCGTATTGTACTCGTCATCGAGATCGATTTCACCCTCGAGCGTTCTCTAACATTACCTTGCTCGTTCTCTAACATTGCCTCGAGAGTTCTCTAACATTGCCTTGATCATTCTCTAACATTACCTCGATCGTTCTTTAACATTGCCTTGCTCGTTCTCTAACATTGCCTTGATCGTTCTCTAACATTGCCTCGAGCGTTCTCGGGGTGCCCTCCCTTTCAATCCCTGCTCACTTGGCCAAACTAGACAGGTTGGTCTGTTACTAGAGGTACCGCAAAGAGATATAAACGGCCTTGTTTCTCCTCAACTCTAAAGGTTCCATATTGCAGTGAATTTCGCAGGCTGCAACTGGAGTGGACCTCATTGTACCGCTGAAGAGTCGTAATGTATTATTTTGTATCTTGTCCATTGACATGTTAGTTGTTTTGCTGCATGTCACTAGGAGCGAGCTATCGTGATCCAAAACAGAGCGAACATATCCCAGATAGAGATTTCTAAGTGTTTCTTTGTCTGCTCCCCATAAGGTACTGGAAAGCCTTTTCATTAGTTGGAGTCTTTGTGTTGCCTTCTTAGTGAGATTCTCTACGTGTTTCTTCAGGCTCAATTGTCAGTCTAGTTGTATTCCTAAAAATTTGCTCACATAGTCATACTAGTTAGAAACATCAAACAGATAGTTATGTCCAAAGTCCCAAAAATTACGCCAAATCGCAAAAATTGTACCCCAGAACACAAAAATATAGGCTCATGTTAAAAACAGTCGACATCAAAACCCTAAAAATCTACTCCCATACTCATACTAGTTAGACACAACGAGCAGATAGTTATATTCAAAGGCCAAAATGTTAGTCCAGATCACAAAATTATACCCACTTAGATATCCCGATATCAAGAATTTACTTTAAAATCACTTTTATGAATTTTACCCCCGGAAGATTTTTTTAGGGATACGCCGATGAAATCACTAAAAATAGTAAAGTTAATAGCTAGGCATACCACAAACTTCATATTAAACATCCACATAGGGAGATTTTCAATAAAAATCAATTTTATGATATTACCCCCTTGACCATTTTTGAAGACTGCGCCTATGAAACTATTAAAATTAGTAAATTTAACCTCTAGGCTTACTCTAAACTTTATTTTAGACATCCCCATAGCATTTGATTTATTTTAGACATCCCCATGTTGATGATGGTACTCCGAGATAAGCCGCCGAGCCGACATGACACATGATGATGTTAAGTGAACAATCAATAAAATCTCTCCATCCGCGAGACCAGTATTCGATTCCCCACCCGGGAGCTTTTTATTTTTTCCATCAATAATTCTGAATTTTTAAAATTTACATCTTTCACATCTTTACTGTTTCAATCTTTCATCCTTTTTTTCACCTGTCCACGTCAGCCGGGCACACAAACCACCCATAATTCCCCCCCCCCCTCTCACTCAGCCTTTGACATAATCCCCCATTTGTCAGCCTTTGACATAATCCCCCATTTGTCAGCCTTTGACATAATCCCTCACCTTTATTTACCTGAGATATCGACAAAGTGGCGGACGACAAAAAGAGTTCGTAAACATGCCAATATACTACTGATGATGACGATTATGCATGTAGGAAGTGCGGACTTGTTCGTATTTTTATTGTGTGCGATTGTTTTGAAAAATAACAATAAAAAATAAACCACATGATGAGATCACAAATCCAATAAAAATCAGATGATGTTTGATTATTTAATAAATGCAACAACAGTTGCCATAAAATCACAAAATAATAACAAGAAAATTTTTTCTAATTATACAATATTCCTCAAATGTAACAAAACTTAAGTAGAATTCACAAAACATGGACATCAATTTTACCAATCTGATGGTTTATGAACGCAAAACATTTAAGAAGAAAATAAAGTAAATTACAAAATATATTAGCGATGGAGTATCTCAACAGCGATTATAATATCATCATCATCATCATGTGCCATACCGGTCGGCATAGGCGATCATGTTCTTCCACAATATTCTATCTAGAGTGCATCGTATCAGTTTTCTTGTTGACTGTTTGCCATGACACCATGACCTCCCTTTTTATGTTGGCCTCTTTGGGAATTTCCTCATTGGTTTGTTTAGCTGTCCCGGGAACTTTCAACATTCTTCTGAGAAATGCCATCTCTAATCCTCTTTTCATTTGTTTGTCTACTGTCCATGATTTGCTTTCATAGGTCAGAATTGGTTCTATATAGCACCAATGAACTCTCTCAATTTTTCTTTTGACATAGATTTGTTGTATCATATATTTTCCATTTTCTGAAATGCTAGTTTGGCCTGTGTTATTCAGCTTTTTTTTTTCTGTGGTGAATCTTCCATCTGATGTTATTATTGTGCCCAAGTATTTGACGCGGTTCAGTTACTTGTGTACTTGTTTCAGATTTGTCCTGTTTACTTGTATGCTGCCTGATGGTTAGGATTGTTTCTTTGATATGACCATTACTTCTGTTTTCTTACTATTCAGACTGTCCTTTTTTGTTGCTTTCTTTTACTGTTGTGTCTATCATTTCTTGTATTTCATTCTCTGTCTCTGCTATAAAGACTGTGTCATCCGCATATCGCAATTTATTTATGTTGTGACCGTTGACTTCAATTCCTTTTTTGTCTACTATTAATCACATAATATGTTCGTTGTAAAGTTGAAACGAATCCGGCGACTGAACACAGCATTTGTCTGACTTCTTGTTTTATATATTGGAAGTGTCCTGTTTGGTTGTTTAATTCGTATAGCTGCTGTTTGTTGTCAGTACATGTTTTTTATGATTCGCAGATCATTGCCACCAATATTTAATTTCTCCAGCATATTTATTATTTGCACATGCTTTACTGTGTCAAATGCTTTTGTGTAGTATGTAAAGCACATATATCGATCTTTATTTACCTATCTTTCTATCAATGTTTTTAAGATGTATTTGATTGCAATATAACCACACAAAAATAACATACCAGATCAATAATGAGTTCAAAAGAATAACAATTACCCGGAAGTCGCATATAATTACATACAACCACGTTTGAAAAAAACATTCACAAAATACAATATTTTTTTTTAAAGTAAAAAAAAAAAGTAAAGAACCACGTCACGCCAAATAACGTATATGGAATATGGTTAGTGACCATAATATTTTTTAAATAGATCTTAGGCACATGAGGTAATGTTGTAGGTATTACGCTCGTGCCGCTTTACTTTCCCAAGATGCAGTGACCAGGCCTTTTGCAAGATGTAGGGACCAGGACGTGTGATAGGACTAAATATTTGGCATGAGTTGTCGATAAAGGGCGATAAGATAACGAGGGAGAGAGGGTCAGACCCCGTAATCAGGTGTAAGGATAAAGAACAGAGACTGGCGTGGACTCCAGCTCCACAGGGTATTGTATAATATTACGTTTCAAACCACCGTAAAAGACAAAGGCGTGGACAGACAACAGTAGCCTAACCTAGGAGCACATTTTATGTAAAAAGAGATCATATGGGACTCTGTATCAAAGACGTATCAACTACGTAGTAAACAGGGAACCACCGATATATTTGGATTGGGGAAAGTCGTAAAAATAGTAAGGGTGGTAGTATTAGAAATCCCACGATGAAAGAGGTGAATATGTCAGAATATTAGGACCAACAATACAGGTCTGTGTATAAAGATCACATCTCTTACAAATGGGTGCTATATAAAGGAGAATGTGCTTATGCACATTAGAATATATGGGTGCACCGATGCATATTATATATATATATATATATATATAAAGAAAAAGTGTCATCTTTGTGTGTTTTGGAAAACCGCGTCATGAGAATGAAGAGACAGAAGAAGGAGAAGGAGGGAGCAGAAGAGAGGGAAAGAGAGGATGAAGAGGAAAAAAGAGGAGAAAGGTAACTGAATACCCGTGAAAAAAGGATATGTTAATCTCCCGTGAGATGAGGCAACCCATGCTGGCATTCAGGCGATTCTCCAAAATGAATCAGCTACGGCGGTCTGAAGAACATGACACTACGGGTGACATGGACATCGACCTTACCCCCAAGGCCATGAGAGTTGAAGTGGGACGCTACAGGGGTACCTGTATCATGTGAAATATCATTTAGGTATTCACAGTGTCAGTCTTTAGGCGGCTACCTGTTTCGCCAATGAAGGTCATCTTACATATGATGGCATATATAAGTTCACGTGATGTACATGTGAACCCTTCCCTGATCTCGATAGGACCAATAGGGAAGATAACCGTATCCGTCCGGAGAACGTGGTCGCAAGTCTTACATTTACTGCGTTTGAACCGGACACTGCCAGGATGGTCGCGGACCAGGCAAGGAAAGTGGCTCATGACAAGCACGTCGCGCATGTTGCAGTCATGCTTGAAGGAAACTAGAGACGGGTAGGGAAAAGTAAACTGGTAGTAGGGTAGGAGTAGAGAATAGGGAGATAAATGATTCTGATCACCCCATAGTTGTGGGGTTATGGATGACAGCAAGTACTACCCTATCGGGGGAGAGACGAGTAGAAGGGGTAAGGGCAGCCCCACGAGAGGTGCGGAGAACACGATGGAGATCAGATAGAAGAACTGATTCCGAACTGGTGTAAGAAATCATTATCATCCTGGCAGAGGTGGCGAAGTTTCAGTAACAGAGTTTCTGCAAGATGTCGGGTAAGAAGATTCGTAGCGGAGATAACTGTGGGAGTCAGTAGGTTTATAGAAGACTGAGGTGACGCTCAACGCATGGGTTGCCTCTCTTCATGAAGGATTCACATATTCCATTCTCACGCTTATTCAGTTACCGTTCTCTTCCTTTTCCCTTTCCTTTTCCCAACCTTTCTTCTCTTTATCTTTCTTCATTATCCTGAAGTCTGTTCATGGCTGCCGATTCATGGTAATTTTATTAGTCGTGTTTTTTCCCTGTTCAGCCTCACTGAGGGCATTAAGAATAAAAGTCTTGATCATAGAACTTTTATCTTTGTCCTGTTTTATGATGGAGCAGAAGGAATAATGTCATGAAATAAGTGAGCTGGTCGCATGGTCGATACTTGTATGTGCGTGAGTATTCGTTTTTTGTTGCCTAAACCTGCGCTGTGGCTGACACACTCCGTCTTCGGCAGGAGGTTCATATCATATTCCATGCTTTTTTACATAAAAGCTGTCATAACTATATAAGCTGTCATAGCTATAGCTGCCAGCTATAAGCTGTCCATAGCTATATAAGCTGTCATAGCTATAACTTCCAGTTATAGGTTGTCATAGTGTAAAGATTGCACATGTGCAGCGTCTACTTCTGACAACTGTGGTCTCTATAGTTGGTCTTAATCCCCTTCATCTGTTTTTTGTTATCTTGACATACATTTTTCTAAATGGCTCAAAAGTGAGGTTCTTGAGGTAACATTAGAAAGCAAGAAGTATTGACTATCGTGGTTAGTCATTGATTTATTTCACCAACATTACTAGAGCCTTGTGGCTGATCGTTTCTTTACTAGTAGTAGTGGTGGCTGTTTATCCACGTGCACATGCACGCACCGAAAATGCACCACAGACAATGGATTTTTCACCGTGCAATGGTGCACAAAAAAAAATAAAAAATTCGCTATTTTTTCGAAATTGACAATTTATTTTTTTTTTGGGGGGGGGGGTTAATTTTTTTTTGTTTTTTTGTCGAAACGGTCCACTGCGTCTGAGAGATTAACTCAGGTAAATTGAAAAGATCGTCGGTCGCGTCTCAGCGGATTATCTTGCGCGACACGGTGTGTTAGGTGAAAATATTTGTGAAAGAGTATTTTAATGGTATTTTAAAGAGTATATTTGTGAAAGTAAAAATTCAGAATTATAAAAAAAATATGTATTTGTAAAAGTAAAAAACTCAGAATTATTAAAAATTAAAAAATAGTCTTCCACCGAGATTCGAACACGGGACCTACGGCGTGACAGAGATATTTGTGAAATATGCCCCTCGACGGCTCGCGCGCGCGGGTGGGTGACGATATTTAATGAATCAGGGCGGATATGCTGTAAAGTTTAAAAATTCCGAATTATTACAAAAAAATAAATTAAAAAATTTAATTAAAATAAATAAATAATTTAAAAAAAACACTCTCCCACCCGGATTCGAACTTGGGGTCTACGGCGTGACAGGCCAGGTACTTAGCACATGGTCCACATCGTCACTTTGTCGAACGGCCCACGGCGTCTGACAGATTAACTCAGGTAAATTGAAAAGATCTTCCGTCAAACAGTTGGTTGCGTATCAGGATATTTCAATTAACCAACCAGCCCTCAGGTAAAACCCCGATTGAAAAGAAAACGGACTTATTTTAAAAATACAGTCGAACCTGGTCTTAGGACCACCTGTTTAAAGCGTTTCCCTGGTTATAGGACCGGGTCTACAATTTCCCCGAGTTTTTTACTATATGCTAACACTGATTACGGCGCTCACCGTATGACGCGACGAGAGACCAGGCTAATTAACCGCCGCCAATGTTATTTATCCCGTTTACGACACGCGGGTAATCCGAGATAACGATACACTGACCAGCCAGTCCTTCTCCGTCTCGCTGGGAGCCATAAACGATCGACACAGGTGTCTACAGGTGTCGAAGTTTTCCCGTATTTAGTGAGTCCCAGATTACAGTGGGACGTGTTACGTTTATCAGTCAATACTGGTGTGAGAAACACGGCAGACAGAGATCTATGATTCGTGAAGTGACATCACTTCGCGGTTCCGTCTAGACCAGAGTAGACCATTGCGTGGCCCGTATAAATTACAGGAATTAACTAAAGAATTAGTCATTGCCCGCTTAGAGTGTATTCACGTACATGTACAGTATCTCAGTGAATTATTTTTGTGGATTTTAAAAGTGTTACACACAATATAGGAAATGGCTATGATTTTTTTTCAAGTCAAAAGTGATACATGTACAGTATAAGTGGAATCTGTGTATGTGTGTTTTATTTTTGTGTGTTTAACTATCGTGTTTTATGAAAAGTGTCCAACCAGTGGCTATTGTAGACCGACATGTGCACTATGTTCTACTCATGGATTACGCTGATTTGCAGGTTAGTTTTCATAGTGCTTAGGATACAATTTTTTTTATCGCTCTATTTATTATGTGAAACCTGTGAGGCAGGACCACCTGTCCTATGGGACCAGTTTTTGAAAGCCCCGTGAATGGTCGCCTTAGACAGGTTCGACTGTAATAAAATATAATGATAAAAAATCAATATTTAAAAAAAATTAAAATGAAGGGAAATTTAACAATATAGGCGATCTCGTAACTGATTGGGTCGCGGATCTCGCACTACATTTTTTAGTGATCATGTGCCACCCTCAACAGAATCATCAACCTTCATGTCCTATCATCATCATGTGCCACCCTCAACACCATCATCAACCTTCATGTCCTATCATCATCATCATACCACACAAAGTATCAAACCGATTATTAGTGTCTACATTTTTAGTGACACATCATCATGTGCCACCCTCAACAACATCATCAACCCTTCATGTCCTATCATCATCATGTGCCACCCTCAACAACATCATCAACCCTTCATGTCCTATCATCATCATGTGCCACCCTCAACACCATCATCAACCCTTCATGTCCTATCATCACCAACATACTACACAAAGTATCAAACCGATTATTAGTGACACATCATCATGTGCCACCCTCAACACCATCATCAACCCACCCTCAACACCATCATCAACCTTTCATGTCCTATCATCACCATCATACCACACAAAGTATCAAGCCGATTATTAGCGTCTACATTTTTAGTGACACATCATTAGCATGTGCCACCCTCAACAGCATCATCAACTTGTGCCCTTCATGTCCTATCATCACCATCATCATCATCATCCTGCCACACAAAGTATCAAGCCGCGAAATTCTCTCTCTCTCTCTCTCTCTCGCACAGAGTAGCGGTGTTATTGTATGACGGTCCTGAAAACAATGTAACTAAAGCGGTGGGGCTTATCGGATTAGCTCGTCGAACGTTCTCGCGTGGTATTAAAAAATATTTAAGAAATGAATATTATCCATCCCCAGAAAAGATAGACCGCTTAAGACAATGGCTTGGTAGAATGTCAACAACCATGCCCTCCCCTCCACAACATCATCACCTTTAATACAGAGCCACTATACCCCCACCCTCATCATCGTCATGTACCATCAATATGTGTGAATCACGCGTTGTAAGTGTTTACCTTTTCCAAAGCTTTTAACGTGTCGCCATACCTTCACTGTAACACTTTAGTATTTGAATATCAATTGGAATAAATAATTATATAAAATACCTCCTTTATACTGTATCACAGAGAAATTATACCCCCTTCGCCCCGTCAACATTCCGTGTTGATAATATAAAGCATCGTCGTCGTCGGCATCATCATCATCATGGGCATAGCGGTTGGCATGTTTTGTAGTAAGATGGGTAATGTGACCGGTTTGTAAATCAGCTAACTTTGGAAATCTAAGAGTAACTTTAAAATAATGACGATCTCAGAAAGTATGCCCAGTTAAGAAAGTTGGTAGATCAAGTTATATCTTTTGTTGGTTCGGGTCGCGGGGCTCGTCGGGTCGGCGCGCGGGGCTCGTCGGATCGGCGCGCGGTGGTCGTCGGGTCGGCACGGGGGTCGTCGGGTCGGCGCGGGGCTCGGGCAACATCATCATGTGTAGTAAGGTGTGCTAACATTAAATAGTGATGCGCTCTCTCCCTTTCTCTTTCTCTCTCTCTCTCTCTCTTTCTCTCTCTCTCTTTCACATTCATGGTAAAGCAAAACAAAATTCGTTCAATATTTCACATATATTTATTAATACAACACACATTTGAGTTAAAAAAAAAAAAAGAAAAGAAAACGGACTTATTTTAAAAATGATAAAAAATCAATATTTAAATGGCGAGGGGTACCGGTACTTTATCACAGATTCAGTCTAGTTGCTAAAATAATTGTTCTGTGACCAGACTCCAGAACAGGTGAGATGATTTTACTATACTCCAGAATACGGCTTTCAAATCTTTCACTGTCAAGTGCAAATTGGTGCCAATGAGGAATGAGGTCCCCATCTTCCAGATCAACAAATGAAATGATATCAGGCGCCGCGGCAAAACAAACCTAAGGACAAGTCGAACTATAAGGTTTAATGCAACTCTCATTAGGATAGTGTAAGGTTTAATGAAACATTCGTTAGGCTAGTTAATCTCGGTACATTATTGGTACTTAAGTTTTAAGAATGCAAAATCTATATTTGTCTTAGAAGATGTGATGTTGGTATACGTAGCTATAACTAACCTGAATGTCTGTGTATAGAAGAAAAAAAATTGGGATTATAGAAATCTCTGTTAAGTCATGAAATTAACGATCGATACATATGGGTTTGGTGTTGGTATATCAGACTATAAATCGCCTGTAACACTAAGTAACCGACAAACAAATACATACCCTGTTAATTACATTTTTTGTCGGATCGTGTGGTTGAGTGGAAGTGTTGCTGATAGTAGGGTAAATTTCATTCCAGCGAGCATTAACTTCCTCATAATCTAACTCCAGAGCAGAATTCTCTACACCTCTAATCTCGGAACTTTCATCACTTTCCTCATCCTGTGATCTCGAATTTAATATGGAAAGTGGCTGAATCCTCGCAGGCTCGTTGTGTTGTGTTTTGATCTGTCTGCCCTGTCACCTAGCCAAACTATTGTACCTATTGTTTCCTTATATATTCTACGGCGGGGCTAATCCTAGGTTTCTTCTCAGTTCTTCACATTTCATCTCTGTAGAGGTTATGTTCGACTTGTCCTTAGGTTTGTTTTGCCGCGGCGCCTGATATCATTTCATTTGTTGATCTGAAAGATGGGGACCTCATTCCTCATTGGCACCAGTTTGCACTTGACCGTGAAAGATTTGAAAGCCGTATTCTGGAGTATAGTAAAATCATCTCACCTGTTCTGGAGTCTGGTCACAGAACAATTATTTTAGCAACTAGACTGAATCTGTGATAAAGTACCGGTACCCCTCGCCATTTAAATATTGATTTTTATCATTTTTAAAATAAGTCCGTTTTCTTTTCTTTTTTTTTTTAACTCAAATATGTGTTGTATTAATAAATATATGTGAAAAATAGAACGAATTTTGTTTTGCTTTACCATGAATGTGAAAGAGAGAGAGAGAGAGAGAGAGAGAGAGAGAGAAAGAGAAAAAGATAGAGAGCGTCACTATTTAATGTTAGCACACCT
Source organism: Megaustenia siamemsis (assembly GCA_032433765.1). Lineage (NCBI taxonomy): Eukaryota > Metazoa > Mollusca > Gastropoda > Stylommatophora > Ariophantidae > Megaustenia > Megaustenia siamemsis. The sequence goes on along the minus strand of JAVIAB010000108.1, from coordinate 38,313,557 downwards.
TACTACACATGATGATGTTGCCCGAGCCCCGCGCCGACCCGACGACCCCCGTGCCGACCCGACGACCCCCGCGCGCCGATCCGACGAGCCCCGCGACCCGAACCAACAAAAGATATAACTTGATCTACCAACTTTCTTAACTGGGCATACTTTCTGAGATCGTCATTATTTTAAAGTTACTCTTAGATTTCCAAAGTTAGCTGATTTACAAACAGGTCACATTACCCATCTTACTACAAAACACGCCAACCGCTATGCCCCATGATGATGATGATGCCGACGACGACGATGCTTTATATTATCAACACGGAATGTTGACGGGGCGAAGGGGGTATCTGTGATACAGTATAAAGGAGGTATTTTATATAATTATTTATTCCAATTGATATTCAAATACTAAAGTGTTACAGTGAAGGTATGGCGACACGTTGAAAGCTTTGGAAAAGGTAAACACTTACAACGCGTGATTCACACATATTGATGTACATGACGATGGTGACTGTGGGGGTATAGTGGCTCTGTATTACAGGTGATGATGTTGTGGAGGGGAGGGTATGGTTGTTGACCTTCTACCAAGCCATTGTCTTAAGCGGTCTATCTTTTCTGGGGATGGATAATATTCATTTCTTAAATATTTTTTAAGATCACGCGAGAACGTTCGACGAGCTAATCCAAAAAGCCCCACCACTTTAGTTACATTGTTTTCAGGACCGTCATACAATAACACCGCGACTCTGTGCGAGAGAGAGAGAGAGAGAATTTCGCGGCTTGATACTTTGTTTGGCATGATGATGATGATGATGATGATGATGATGATGATGATGATGATAGGACATGAAGGGTACAAGTTGATGATGCTGTTGAGGGTGGCACATGCTGATGATGTGTCACTAAAAATGTAGACACTAATAATCGGTTTGATACTTTGTGTGGTATGATGGTGATAGGGCATGAAGGGATGATGATGGTGTTGAGGGTGGGTTGATGATGGTGTTGAGGGTGGCACATGATGATGTGTCACTAATAATCGGTTTGATACTTTGTGTGGTATGTTGGTGATGATAGGACATGAAGTGTTGATGATGTTGTTGAGGGTGGCACATGATGATGATAGGACATGAAGGGTTGATGATGTTGTTGAGGGTGGCACATGATGATGTGTCACTAAAAATGTAGACACTAATAATCGGTTTGATACGTTGTGTGGTATGATGATGATGATAGGACATGAAGGTTGACGATGCTGTTGAGGGTGGCACATGATCACTAAAAAATGTAGTGCGAGATCCGCGACCCAATCAGTTACGAGATCGCCTATATTGTTAAATTTCTCTTCATTTTAAGTTTTTAAAAATATTGATTTTTTATCATTATATTTTATTATTTTTAAAAAAGTCAGTTTTCTTTTCAGTCGCTGTTTACCTGAGGGCTGGTTGGTTAACTGAAATATCCTGAGACGCAACCAACTGTTTGACGGACGATCTTTCCAATTTACCTGAGTTAATCTGTCAGACGCGGTTGACCGTTCAACAAAGTGACGAAGTGGACCGTGTGCTAAGTACCTGGCCTGTCACGCCGTAGACCCCGTGTTCGAATCCGGGTGGGAGAGTGTTTTTTTTTTATTATTTATTTATTTTAATTTTAATTTTTTATTTTTTAATAATTCGGAATTTTTAAATTTTACAGCATATCCACCCTGATTCATTAAATATCGTCACCTACCCGCACGCGCGAGCCGTCGACTCGCTAATTTTACTTTCACAAATACATATTTTAAAAATAATTCTGAATTTTTACTTTCACAAATATACTCTTTAAAATACCCTTAAAATACTCTTTCACAAATATTTTCATCTAACACACCACGCAAGATAATCCACTGAGACGCGACCGACGATCTTTTCAATTTACCTGAGTTAATCTCTCAGACGCAGTGGACCGTTTCGACAAACTGACGAACCCCCCCCAAAAAAAAAAAAAAAAATTACCCCCCAAAAAATAGTCAATTTCGAAAAAATAGCGAATTTTTATTTTATTTTATTTTTTTTTGCACCATTGCTCGGTACAAAATCCATTGTCTGTGGTGCATTTTCGGTGCATGCACGTGCACTTGTATATGGGGTAAACAGCCACCACTACTACTATTGCTCTACAATGTCTTTTTTTTCCTTATTCTCCCTCACTCAGACAACTTAGAATACTATCTTGTGCATAAAAATGATTCACACGTTATCTATATATACTTGTTGTTTATAAAATGTTTCAGGAGTGGCCGTTTTTCTGGGAGTATCGTTTGGTGCAATTGCTTTTATTCTAGGATACACGTGGATCAAGGCAATTGTTTTTCTCATTGGGATCATTGTGGCTAACGTTCCAGAAGGACTCCTAGCTACAGTTACAGTACGTGAAATATATATGTGGTTATTATAATAAGAAATCGTGTGTTTCTTTGTCATTAAAATCTGAAAAATATTGATGTGGCACAATGATAGAGCGACGTGATAGAGTGACTGGAGATAAGGAAAGAAACAGAAGAATTCGCAGTTTTACTTTTCCTAACAAAGTAAAAGTAGAGTTGATCTTGACAAACTACAGCATGCAACACAGGATTGAAAGAAATACAAAGAGCACAGCTCAAACTGAATATACACATAAACAATGAGATAAAAACTAGAACTGCGAGCATATTTCTTAAAGAATACCATGGAAGTAATGCGCCAGTAGCATTTCTCTTTGATCTCAACCAACAATAGGACAAAGGAAAAACCTATTTTTAAAGAATACGGGGATAGAAATAAGGCCCATTAATAGAAGTCATTGCTTGCTGTCAAGTGTATAGAACTAATAAAGTCGGTCTCTCCATTGCTTAAGCGTAATCTGTTGGCATATTTTTTTCATGTAAGTAAAAGTAAAGAGCCCCGTCACACCAAGTGGCGTATAGGGAATATGGTGTTAGTGACCATACATTTTACAGACCTTCAGCATATGATTTTTAGGGTAATGTGGTCGGTATTACGCCGGTGTCGCTTTACTTTCCCAGAAAAAAAATCTGGTACCCATTTAAGTCTGGGTGAACCTGGAAGCCTTCGGTTGGGATAAAACCCTACCCCTTGTCCTTTGTAGTCCAGTTCACTAACCACTGAGCTATCGCGGCTCCCTATTTTTTGATGTGGGCACGTTTAAAGGTGATGTGGTCAACATTATGTAAGGTCGTCCACTTCCTGACCTCATCCTTCCCCCCCCCACCCCCCCCCAAATTCTTAAATTAAATTCTTTGAAAAAAACCATTGCGTGTGTTCGTCTCCGAGGAGTAGGTAAATCAAAAAACAGTGTTGGCGGAAGGGACAGAAAGAGGAGCGATATCAGTAGCTGTGAGTTGAAACTTTGAGCTTCCCAACAAGCATTCATGCACAAATGCAAACTAAAAAAATAGGTAATTACCTATGCACAGTTTGTACAAATGTTTGTATTAATTACACAAGTTGAACACACAAACCATTCCTTGGTTTCAAGTAGTTATATCATCAAAACTTACTGGAATTTGTTTATAAATATGATGTCCGCAGATAGGTTAACTCAAAGAATTTCTTAAGTGGAAAGGTCAACAGGCACAACTGAGAGTCCACATGCCACACTGGAGGTTAAACGTGACTCTCCAAAAATGAATGTAGCTTTGTTGCCAAAGAGGACTGTGTGTTATCTTTGAGGTACAAACCGTAGCTGTTTAAAGTTACCTGGAAATGCTAACCGACTGATTGATTCTAGAACTAACTGCTACCTTCTCCAGCTGGACACAGCCGCACTGGTATCTTGCTGCCCGCACATTTCTCAATGAGGACCTGCCAAACAGATTGGTCGCGTTGAACAAAATGACCTTGAGAGTGGCCCCCGAGATTACTGGACCTGTGACATTTTTTTTCATTGGGGCTAGGTGAAGGGCAGAGTGCATGTAGCTCCACTATCTGCAGCGCTAAATGATCTGCATCTGCAGGAAGACATCACTGAAGCTGTAAACTCTATCACGCCGAATGTGCTGCAGAGTGTCTGGTCCAAGCTAGATTATCCCATCGGCGTTTGCCGAATAACGAGTAGAGCGCACATCGAGTGCATGTGTGATACCAGCTAATAGCACATGAAACCTTATGAGTTGATGCAACTGTAGCCACTAAAGTATAATGTATACACATATTCCAATATTGCTGCATTTTAAATTTGTTGGAAATCAATGACAGTTTTTGTACCTACCTCTCTATGGGTTACTGGATATGTTATTTATTTTGCGCCATTAAACTTGATTTCGAAACACTTATAGGTAAGGAAAGGCATACTACAATAATGAAACAGTGTGATTTATTTTACTCTTAATAAAACGTATATTTTACAAATGATTTTTTTCTTCTAAATTTCACATTCTGGGAAGGGGATCCAAATATGTAAATATCGAGCCCTGAATAAAAAGGTTTTTTAATTTACCTTAAAAAAAGTAAAGTAAACTCGTCACGCCAAGTGGCGTATAGGGAATATGGTGTTAGTGACCATAAATTGTATAGACCTTCGGCACATGATTTTTGGGGTAATGTGGTCAGTATTACGCCCGTGCCGCTTTACTTTCCCAGGGAGAGACGTCTTAAGACTTTATTGGATAGCTACCGCCCACTCAAAGCTGGCAGCCCACAGCCACTATGATGCTATCTCGTCACGGCTTTCCCCATTGGGTGTATGGGGATTAGGGAAAACCCGCAAGGCTGACCGTTACCATCCACACGTACCACACAAGTGAAATCAACAACCAAGAAACTTAAACTGTGATTGGGTTGCTGGTACGTCCACACCATGAGAGCTGGCCTATCTGACAATCTGCCTGAAATAAACGACGCCAGAAAGACGGCCATAATTAATAACGAACTGAAAAGATTTCAGGTGGACATAGCCGTACTACAGAAATCCGTTTGCCAGGCTCAGGTATGCTGAACGATGTGGGATATGTGTTCTTCTGGATAGGAAAGAGCAGCGACGATATCAGAGAACACGATCTGGGGTTTGCCGTGAAATAGTCTCTAAAAGGTTTGGTTACATTTGGTCAGAATGTATCAGAGCGGATAATAACACTTCCCTTTAATACAACAACAGGACCAGTTACCCTTATAAGTGTATACGCTCCGACCTTGTGCTACTCATCTGAAACCAAGGACAATTTCTACGAAAATTTGACAGAAGTCATGGATGATATACCAGAACACAATCACACTGTTCAACTGCTAGAATTTGTGCTGTTCACAGTTCGTGGCCAACCTGTCTCGGTCGATTTGGAGTTGGTAAAATAAATGACAACGGCCAACGTCTTCTCACAGAAAATGACAGCCGCATTGGTAAAGCTGCTATCCCCTTCCTTCTCCCGTCTTTCTAGGCGTGTTTGGCAAAACAAACTATCTATTGAAACAAAGTCCCCAGTTTACAACGCCTGCGTCATTAGTATCCTGTATGGCAGCGAATCATAGACAACTTATGCAAATCAGGAGAGAAAACTAAATGTATTTCATATGTGATGTCTGCGCCGTATTCTTGGTATCGCATGAAAGAAGAAAGTGACAAACTTGGAGGTCCTCACTCGCACAGGCCTCGTGAACATCTACACTCTCAAACAATGTAGGTTACGCTGACTTGGCCACGTACATCGTATGAAAGATGGTCGCATAGCAAACGATATACTCTATGGTCAATTGGCAGATGTCAAAAGAACTAGGGGCGCCCAAAACTTCGATTTATAGGACGTGTTAACATGACATGAAGACTGAATGTAAAACCATGATGCCTGGGAAGAAATAACTGCAGACCGCAATCTTTTGGAAACACTCTAACGTTCCAACTCAAGCAAGAAGCAGACGTATTCATAGAAAAAGAGAATACATGGCG